>BLSH010258104.1:46404-56784 GCA_018402905.1 Glandirana rugosa | reverse complement strand
AGTAGAGTGCCTCCTTACATCACAGGTGCCCATTAGAGTGCCTCCTCACATCACAGTTGCCTAGTAGAGTCCCTCGTTACATCACAGGTGCCCAATAGAGTGCTTCTTTACATCACAGGTGTCCCGGCGTTGTGCTTCCTAACATCACTGGTGCCCCCTTAGAGTGCCCCCTTACATCACAGGTACCCCAGTAGAGCGCCCCCTAACATCACAGGTTCTCAGTAGAGTGCCTCCTTACATCACAGGTGCCCAGTAGAGTCCCTCCCAACATCACAGGTGCCCATTAGAGTGCCTCCTTACATCACAGGTGCCCATTAGAGTGCCTCCTTACATCACTGGTGCCCAGTAGAGTCCTTTCTAACATTATGGGTGCCCAGTAGAGTGCCTCCTAACATCACAGGTGCCCAGTAGAGTGCCTCCTTACATCACAGTTGCTCATCCTAGTGCCTCCTTACATCACAAGTGCCCATTAGAGTGCCTCCTTACATCACAGGTACCGCAGTAGAGTGCCTCCTAACATCACAGGTGCCCAGTAGAGAGCCTCCTTAAAAGGTGCCCAGTAGAGTCCCTCCTAACATCACAGGTGCCCAGTAGAGTGCCTCCTTACATCACAGTTGCCTAGTAGAGTCCCTTGTTACATCACAGGTGCCCAATAGAGTGCTTCCTTACATCACAGGTGTCCCAGCGTTGTGCCTCCTAACATCACTGGTGCCCAGTAGAGTGCTTCCTAACATCACAAGTGCCCAGTAGAGTGCCTCCTTACATCACAGGTGCCCATCATAGTGCCTCCTTACATTACAGGTGCCCTTTAGCGTGCCTCCATACAACTCAGGTGCCCATTAGAGTGCCTCCTTACATCATAGGTACCCCAGTAGAGTGCCCCCTAACATCACAGGTGCCCAGTAGAGTGCATCCTTACATCACAGGTGCCCAGTAGAGTCGCTCCTAACATCACAGGTGCCCAGTAAAGTGCCTCCTTACATCACAGGTGCCCATCAGAGTGCCTCCTCACATCACAGGTGCCTAGTAGAGTCCCTCCTCACATCACAGGTGCCCAGTAGAGTGCCTCCTTACATCACAGGTTCCCTTTAGAGTGTCTCCTTACATCACAGGTGCCCAATTAGAGTTCCTCTTTACATTACAGGTGCCCATTAGAGTGCCTCCTTACATCACAGGTACCCCAGTAGAGTGCCCCCTAACATCACAGGTGCCCAGTAGAGTGCCTCCTTACATCACAGGTGCCCAGTTGAATCCCTCCTTACATCACAGGTGCCCAGTAGAGTCCCTCCCAACATCACAGGTGCCCAGTAGAGTCCCTCCCAACATCACAGGTGCCCATTAGAGTGCCTCCTTACATTACAGGTTCCCATTAGAGTGCCTCCTTACATCACAGGTGCCCCAGTAGAGTGGCTCTTAACATCACAGGTGCCCAATGGAGTGCCTCCTTACATCACAGATGCCCCAGTAGAGTGCCTCTTAACATCACAGGTGCCCAGTAGAACCCCTCCTTTCATCACAGGTGCCCAGTAGAGTCCCTCCTAACATCACAGGTGCCCATTAGTGTGCCTCCTTACATCACAGGTGCCCCAGTAGAGTACTTCCTAACATCACAGGTGCCCAGTAGGGTCCCTCCTAACATCTCAGGTGCCCAGTAGAGTGCCTCCTTACATCACAGGTGCCCTTTAGAGTGCCTCCTTACATCACAGGTGCCCATTAGAGTGCCTCCTTACATCACAGGTGCCCATTAGAGTGCCTCCTTTCATCACAGGTACCCCAGTAGAGTGCCCCCTAATATCACAGGTGCCCAGTAGAGTGCCTCCTTACATCACAGGTACCCCAGGAGAATGCCCCCTAACATCACAGGTTCTCAGTAGAGTGCCTCCTTACATCACAAGTGCCCATTAGAGTGCCTCCTTACATCACCGGTGCCCATTAGAGTGCCTCCTTACATCACAGGTGCCCCAGTTGAGTACTTCCTAACATCACAGGTGCCCAGTAGGGTCCCTCCTAACATCTCAGGTGCCCAGTAGAGTGCCTCCTTACATCACAGGTGCCCTTTAGAGTGCCTCCTTACATCACAGGTGCCCATTAGAGTGCCTCCTTACATCACAGGTGCCCATTAGAGTGCCTCCTTTCATCACAGGTACCCCAGTAGAGTGCCCCCTAATATCACAGGTGCCCAGTAGAGTGCCTCCTTACATCACAGGTACCCCAGGAGAATGCCCCCTAACATCACAGGTTCTCAGTAGAGTGCCTCCTTACATCACAAGTGCCCATTAGAGTGCCTCCTTACATCACCGGTGCCCATTAGAGTGCCTCCTTACATCACAGGTGCCCCAGTTGAGTACTTCCTAACATCACAGGTGCCCAGTAGGGTCCCTCCTAACATCTCAGGTGCCCAGTAGAGTGCCTCCTTACATCACAGGTGCCCTTTAGAGTGCCTCCTTACATCACAGGTGCCCATTAGAGTGCCTCCTTACATCACAGGTGCCCATTAGAGTGCCTCCTTTCATCACAGGTACCCCAGTAGAGTGCCCCCTAATATCACAGGTGCCCAGTAGAGTGCCTCCTTACATCACAGGTACCCCAGGAGAGTGCCCCCTAACATCACAGGTTCTCAGTAGAGTGCCTCCTTACATCACAGGTGCCCATTAGAGTGCCTCCTTACATCACAGGTGCCCATTAGAGTGCCTCCTTACATCACAGGTGCCCAGTAGAGTCATTTCTAACATTATGGGTGCCCAGTAGAGTGCCTCCTAACATCACAGGTGCTCAGTAGAGTGCCTCCTTACATCACAGTTGCCCATCATAGTGCCTCCTTACATCACAGGTGCCCATTAGAGTGCCTCCTTACATAAAAGGTACCGCAGTAGAATGCCTCCTAACATCACAGGTGCCCAGTAGAGAGCCTCCTTAAAAGGTGCTCAGTAGAGTCCCTCCTAACATCACAGGTGCCCAGTAGAGTGCCTCCTCACATCACAGTTGCCTAGTAGAGTCCCTTGTTACATCACAGGTGCCCAATAGAGTGCTTCCTTACATCACAGGTGTCCCAGCGTTGTGCCTCCTAACATCACTGGGGCCCAGTAGAGTGCCTCCTTACATCACAGGTGCCCATCATAGTGCCTCCTTACATAGTACCTCTTGCATCAGTGAAGGAAGATAGATAGAGCTCCGCCTCGACTCCTCCCCCAGGATCAGTGAATAGTATAAATCAAAAGCTGTAGCCCCCCCCCCCCCCTGGCATTCTCCGTAACATAGAAATACCTAGGGTGGGTACATATGCTGCCATGGATAGGCACCGGGAAAGGAAAATTACGGTAAGTATGATACAATTTTCCGTTTTCCCGGTGCCTCCATGGCAGCATACCTATGATAAATAACTAGCAGACAAGGGATGACGAACAGTCTTTCTGAGATTCTGAAATCTTTTGTCGCTTCCAAGTAAGCCTTGATGATTCTAGAGACATCTAGATCCTGACAAGAACCTGATTCTAAATCCGAAAATACTGGCAATGACCACGAATCTCTGAGATAAGCTGGAGTTGTGACTTTTGGCGTAAAACCCCTAAGAGGGCGTAATTCAACCCTGTCCGGGAAAAAGGAGATATGCTCCTCCCCTATCCCTAAGGCATGTAGCTCCGAGATTCTTCTGCCAGAAGTAATGGCCAGTAGAAAAGCCATTTTTAATGTCAGATTCCAAAGCGAGGTATCTTCCGAGGGAGAAAAAGGATGGCTGGCCAAAATCTCTAGTACCAATGGGAGATCCCATTTGGGAAAAAAGCGCCTACTGGGAGGTCTGATCTTTAGAACACCTTTAAGAAATGTTATCACCAGAGGACTGAAAATTTTGTGAAAAAATGTTTTTTTCTTTGTTTCTGTCAAAAAAATTAGCAAATTAGTGATTTTTCTTCCAAAATTTTGGCCAAAATTTATACTACTACATATCTTTGCTAAAAATAACCCACATTGGTGGATATTATTTGGTCCTTGTGAAAGTTATAGAGTCTACAAGCTATGGTGCCAATCACTGAAAATTGATCTCACCTGATGTACTAAGGCCTATCTAATTTCTTGAGACTAACAAGCCAGAAAAGTACAAATACCCCCTAAATGACGCCTTTTTGGAAAGTAGACATTCCAAGGTATTTAGTAAGAGGCATGGTGAAATTTTTGAAGTTGTAATTTTTTCCCACAATTCTTTGCAAAATGAAGATTTTTTTTTCTTTTTTTTTTTTCACAAAATTGTCATTGTAACAGGTTATTTCTCACACACAGAATATGCATACCACAAATTACACCCCAAAACACATTCTAATTCTCCTCCTGAGTATGGCGATACCACATGTCTGAGACTTTTTCACAGCCTGGCCACATACAGAGGCTCAACATGCAGAGAGCGCTGTCAGGTATTCTAGGGACATAAATTACACATCTAATGTCATGAAGACCTATCACATTTTGAAGGCCCTGGAGCACCAGGACAATGGAATTGCCCACAAAATGACCCCATTCTGGAAAGCAAACACCCCAACGAATAATCATTGAGGCACAATGAGTCTTTTGAACGGTTCATTTTTTTCCAGTAGTTTTTGGAAAATGTGGGGAAAAAATGAAAACGCATTTTATTTACACAAAGTTGTCCATTTATAAGATATTTCCAACACATAGCATGTACATAGCAAAAATTACACCCCAAAATACATTCTGCTATTCCTCCTGAGTATGGCGATACCACATGTGTGAGAGTTTTACACAGCCTGACCACATACAGAGGCCCAACATTGAACTAGCACCTTCAGGCGTTCTACAAGCATAAATTACACATCTCATTTCTCAACCCCCTATTACAATTTTGAAGGTCCTGGAGCACCAGCACAATGGAATTGCCCACAAAATGACCCCATTTTGGAAAGAAAACACCCCAATGTATAATCTATGAGGCATAAGGAGTCTTTTGAACATGTCATTTTTTTCCAGTAGTTTTTGGAAAATGTGGGAAAATAATGAAAACGCATTTTTTTTACACAAAGTTGTCCATTTATATGATATTTCCAACACATAGCATGTACATAGCAAAAATGACACCCCAAAATAGATTCTACTTCTCCCCCCGAGTATGGCGATACCACATGTGTAAGATTTTTACACAGTCTGGCCACATACAGAGGCCCAGCATTGAACTAGCACCTTCAGGCATTCTACAAGCACAAATTACACATCTCATTTCTCAACACCCTATTACACTTTTGAAGGTCCTGGAGCACCAGGACAATGGAATTGCCCCCAAAATGACTCCATTTTGGAAAGAAAACACCCAATGTATAATCTATGAGGCATAATGAGTCTTTTGAACATGTCATTTTTTTCCAGTAGTTTTTGGAAAATGTGGGAAAAAAATGAAAACGCATTTTTTTTACACAAAGTTGTCCATTTATATGATATTTCCAACACATAGCATGTACATAGCAAAAATGACACCCCAAAATAGATTCTACTACTCCCCCCGAGTATGGCGATACCACATGTGTAAGACTTTTACACAGTCTGGCCACATACAGAGGCCCAACATTGAACTAGCACCTTCAGGCGTTCTACAAACACAAATTACACATCTCATTTCTCAACACCCTATTACACTTTTGAAGGTCCTGGAGCACCAGGACAATGGAATTGCCCACAAAATGACCCCATTTTGGAAAGCAAACACCCTAACGTATAATCTATGGGGCATAATGAGTCTTTTGAACATGTAATTTTTTCCAGTGGTTTTTGGAAACTGTAGGAAAAAAAGGAAACCGCTTTTATTTTTACACAAAGTTGTCCATTTATATATTTCCAACACATAGCATGTACATAGCAAAAATGACACCCCAAAATACATTCTGCTACTCCTCCTGAGTATGACAATGCCAAATGTGTGAGACTTTTACAGGTGATGTTTACTCATGGGTGTGACGGTCACTGACAGGTGATTGGCGATGGTCACTGATGGGTGATTGGCAATAGTCACTGATGGGTGATTGGCGGTGGTCACTGATGGGTGGCGGGTGTCTGGCGGTGGTCACTGATGGGTGATGGGTGTCTGGCGGTGGTCACTGATGGGTGACGGGTGTCTGGCAGTGGTCACTGATGGGTGACGGGTGTCTGGCGGTGGTGACTGATGGGTGACGGGTGTCTGGCGGTGGTTACTGATGGGTGACGGGTGTCTGGCGGTGGTCACTGATGGGTGACGGGTGTCTGGCAGTGGTCACTGATGGGTGACGGGTGACTGGTGGAGGTTACTGATGGGTGACAGGTGACTGGCGGTGGTCACTGATAGGTGATAGATGACTGGCGGTGGTCACTGATGGGTGACTGGTGGTGGTCACTGTTGGGTGACTGGCGGTGGTCACTGATGGGTGCCGTGTGTCTGGCGGTGGTCACTGATGGGTGACGGGTGTCTGGCGGTGGTCACTGATGGGTGACAGGAGACTGGCGGTGATCACTGATGGGTGACTGGCGGTGGTCACTGATGGGTGACAGGTGACTGGCGGTGGTCACGGATGGGTGACGGGTGTCTGGTGGTGGTCACTGATGGGTGACTGGTCACGGTCACTGATGGGTGACTGGCGGTGGTCACTGATGGGTAACGGGTGAAAGGCCACGGGTGACTGGCGGTGGTCAGTGATGGATGACAGGCCACGGTCAGTGATGGGTGAAACGCCACGGTCACTGACGGGTGACACACCACGGTCACTGTCAGGTGACACGCCATGGTCACTGATGGGTGACAGGTGACACGCCAGGTCACTACGGTTGACACGCCACAGTCACTGATGGGTGATGGGTGACACGGTCACTGGCTGGGTGAGAAGCCATGGTCACTGACGGGTGACAGGTGACACGCCATGGTCACGGGTGACAGGCCACGGTCGCTGATGGGTGACACGCCACGTGACTGATGGGTGACAGGCCACGGTCGCTGACGGGTGACAGGCCACGGTCACTGACGGGTGACGGGTGACAGGCCACGGTCACTGATGGGTGACAGGCCACGGTCACTGATGGGTGAGGGGTGACAGGCCATGGTCGCTGACGGGTGACAGGCCACGGTGGCTGATGGGTGACGGGTGACAGGCCACAGTCACTGACGGGTGATGGGTAACAGGTGCACTTTATTATGACAGTCTGATGACAGGTGCACTTTATGATGACAGGTGCACTTTATGGGGGAATATGGGGTGACTGTTGGGGTGACAGGTGCATTGGGGGGGCAGGGGGGATGTGTCAGTGTGTTTTTACTTCACAGATCAGTAACTCACTGATCCCAGCTCTTCTCTCCTCACACTGGACTCTGTGTGAGGAGAGAAGAGCTGGTAACAGTGAGTTACCGCTCTGTTTACATTGCATGTGATCGGCTGTGAAGTAGATCACAGCCGATCACAAGGTAACAGCCACCAGGCGGCAGCTGATACCAGTGTCGGTGACAGACCATGTTCCCTAGGAACACGCCGCCACCGACGTGCACGCGCAGTGTGCTCCCAATCGTGCGCATGCGCCGTGCGAATGGGAGAAATGCCGTTTGTGATCGGCCGTGACGATCACATGGTAAACAGCCATTGCGCGCAATCCCGGCTTAAAGGGACGACGTCATATGACGTCATCCCAGAACAAGAGGCTTACTGCTCCGCCATCATATGACGGTGGGCGGTAGTCAAGCGGTTAAACCAGCAATGTAGATACACGTTTTAATTTTGTGCAAGAAACAATAATCTGTCCCTTTAAGCAACAGCAGGAACCTCTCCCTATAGAACTTGGAGATGATTTTAGAACAATAATCTTTCCCTTAAAGCAACAGACTCTACCTAGTCCAGTCAGATCGTTCTGTGCAGCAGGATGAGGTCTGCAGTCTGTCCCTCAAAGCAGCAGTACTCGTATCTCTCCCTAGTCCACAATCAGATCGTTCAGTAATGCAGGATGAGATGTTCTGCAATCTGTCCCTCACAGAGCCAGCAGCATCCTCTCCCTAAACTATCCTGAGAGCATGTGACATGCAGCACGGTGACTCCAGCCCCATATAGAGGCTGGGTCACATGATGCACTGGCCAATCACAGCCATGCCATTAGTAGGCATGGCTGTGATGGCTTCTAAGAGCAAACCAGTGAAACACTTGTTGATTGCCTGCCCTCGGCAGCTATTCAACACGTGGAATCAAATACC
Organism: Glandirana rugosa; assembly: GCA_018402905.1. NCBI lineage: Eukaryota > Metazoa > Chordata > Amphibia > Anura > Ranidae > Glandirana > Glandirana rugosa. The sequence continues at coordinate 48,584 of BLSH010258104.1, read as the reverse complement.
AGAACCCCAACCCGAACCCGGACTTTTTTTTAAAGTACGGACCCGAACTTTACAGTCTGGGTTCGCTCAACTCTAGTTATTTACTGTAATAGCTGTGAAAATGTGGAACAGCTTGAAGTAGTTTTCCCTGGGAGAGTTTGTCATTCCTCTTGATCAGTGGTCTCCAAACTGTGGCCTGCCGTGTGTGGCCCTTTGATCCTTATTACTCCCACAGATATTTGCCCCTTTACTTGTGTTGCGCCTCCATTGTGATAGGTGCGTTTTTGGAAGAAGAAGTGTAACGGTTAGCAAGTGTATGTGCTGGAGGAAGAAGGAGTGTATATACAGCGGTGTATATAGAAGGTCCTGTGATTGATTCTTGGGCATCCCACAGTCATAACTATCCCCATCCAAGTTTAACCAGTGACGGCTGGTGTATGAGGAGCACTTGGGCTACGCCTCCCCGCTGGCTAAAGAAGAAAAAAAAAGTCAGCCCGCCTCCCCTGCAGGTGGCGCCGCTACATTGACTTTTTTTTTTTTTTCGGCTCCTTGGCTGTCACATGACAGCCAAGTAGTGAGCCTATTGGTCAGCCATTAAAGTCTATGTGTGTGCGCTGAACAGGCACACACACACAGGCTGATTGGCTGCCCTGAGCCTGTGGCTCAGTGTGATTGGATGCGGTGGCCGGGGGCAGGTCACTGTGGCAGCGGACGTGACTCCTGCTCCCACAGAGACCATGACCGCCCGGTAACCGACGAGGGAAGGAGAGCCCGCTCTCCGCATGCTGAATCTCTGCAGACTCAGCCCGCTTCTCCGCATGCCGAATCTGTGCTACAATCCTGCCTGCCTATTGGATGGGGTAAGTGCGGGGGGGGGGGGGTTTCAATGTACCCCACCTGTGATACTGGCTGCAAACTGCCCCCACCTGTGTTATTGGCTGCATAACTGCCCCCACCTGTGTCACTGGCTGCATAAGTGCCCCCACCTGTGTTACTGGCTGCATAAGTGCCCCCACCTGTGTTACTGGCTGCATAACTGCCCCCACCTGTGTTATTGGCTGCATAACTACCCCCACCTGTGTCACTGGCTGCATAAGTGCCCCCACCTGTGTCACTGGCTGCATCAGCCTGGGCAGCCAATCAGCCTGTGTGTGTGTGCGCCTGTTCAGCCAAGGAGCCGAAAAAAAAAAGAAAGTCAATGTACTGGTGCCACCTGCAGGGGGGCGGGGCTGACTTTTTTTTTCTTCTTTAGCCGGCGGGGAGGTGGCGCCCAAGTGCCCCTCATACACCAGCTGCCACTGCCTGTGATACTGGCTGCTATATACCTCACCTGTGATATTGGCTGCAATTTACCCCCACCTGTGATGCTGAGCTGTATACTGTGTCCTGTGATGCTGAGCTGTATACTGTGTCCTGTGATGCTGAGCTGTATACTGTGTCCTGTGATGCTGAGCTGTATACTGTGATGCTAAGATGTATACTGTTTCCTGTGATGCTGAGCTGTATACTGTGTCCTGTGATGCTGAGCTGTATACTGTGTCCTGTGATGCTGAGCTGTATACTGTGTCCTGCGATGCTGAGCTGTATACTGTTTCCTGTGATGCTGGGGCTGTATACTGTGTCCTGTGATGCTGAGCTGTGTACTGTGTCCTGTGATGCTGAGCTGTATACTGTGTCCTGTGATGCTGAGCTGTATACTGTGTCCTGTGATGCTGAGCTGTATACTGTGTTCTGTGATGCTGAGCTGTATACTGTGTCCTGTGAGGCTGAGCAGTATACTGTATCCTGTGGTGCTGAGCTGTGTATTGTGCCCTGTGATGCTGAGCTGTATACTATGTCCTGTGATGCTGAGCTGTATACTGTGTCCTGTGATGCTGAGCTGTATACTGTGTCCTGTGATGCTGAGCTGTATACTGTGTCCTGTGATGTGATGCTGAGCTGTATACTGTGTCCTGTGATGCTGAGCTGTGTATTGTGTCCTGTAATGCCGGGGCTGTATACTGTGTCCTGTGATGCTGAGCTGTATACTGTGTCCTGTGACGCTGAGCTGTAAGCTGTGTCCTGTGATGCTGAGCTGTATATTGTGTCCTGTGATGCTGAGCTGTATACTGTGTCCTGTGATGCTGAGCTGTATACTGTGTTCTGTGATGCTGAGCTGTATACTGGTCATATGTCGAGTCGTAGTGTCTTGTGTCATATGT
>BLSH010258097.1:30845-43505 GCA_018402905.1 Glandirana rugosa | reverse complement strand
GCTCAGCGTACCCAAGTACAGTCAAGGGCATGCGACTCGGTACCGGGGACTGACATGAACCCATGCGACTCGGTAGCAGGAACGGACATGAACCCATGCGACTCGGTAGCAGGAACTGACATGAACCCATGCGACTTGGTAGTGGCAACTGACATGAACCCATGCGGCTCGGTAGCGGCAACTGACATGAACCCATGCGACTCGGTAGCGGGAACTGACATGAACCCATGCGACTCGGTAGCGGGAACTGACATGAACCCATGCGACTCGGTAGCGGGAACTGACATGAAGCCATGCGACTCGGTAGCGGGAACTGACATGAAGCCATGCGACTCGGTAGCGGGAACTGACATGAACCTAAGCGACTCGGTAGCGGGAACTGACATGAACCCATGCGACTCGGTAGCGGGAACTGACAAGAACCCATGCGACTCGATAGTGGAATGACATGAACTAACATGAGTAATAGGAAATTACATGAATTGACAAAGAGCCTGGAGAGTGAGGGTGCTTAACCTCCTCCCGCCCGCGCCATAGCCGAATGACGGCTACAGCACGGCTCTAAAATGCCGGGAGGACGTCAATAGACGTCCTCCCATTTGGCTTGTGCTGGGCGAGCTCCCGCGGGCGCGAGCGGCACGTGCACGCGCCGCTCGCGCCCGCGGGAGCGGCGGACCCGATGTCCGCCGGAGACCCGCGATCTCCTTTCAGAGAGGAGGAACGGGGAACCGCCGAAGTAAACACGGCGGTTCCCCGTTCTGTGAATGGGACACAACAGATCTACTGATCCCTGTCACTGGGATCAGTTAAATCTGTTATGTCCCGACCAGCCCCGCCCCCCCACAGTTAGAACACAGCCAGGGAACATTTGTTAACCCCTTCACTGCCCCCTGCTGGTTAACCCCTTCACTGCCAATGACATTTATACAGTAATCAGTGGACATTTAAATTTCTGATCGCTGTATAAATGTCATTGGTCCCAAAAATGTGTCAAAAATGTCCGACATGTCCGCCCCAATATCGCAGTCCCGATAAAAATCGCAGATCACCGCCATTACCAGTAAAAAAAATAAAATAAATAAAAACGCCATAAATCAATGTCCATAGTTTGTAAATGCTATAACTTTTGCGCAACCCAATCAATAAACGCCGATTGCGATTTTTTTTACCAAAAATATGTAGAAGAATATAAAACGGTCAAAACTGATGAATACATTTGTTTTTTTATTTTTTATTTTTGGATATTTATTATAGCAAAAAGTAAAAAATATTGTTTTTTTTTCAAAATTGTCGCTATTTTTTTGTTTATAGCGGCGATAAGAAATGACGCAGAGGGGATCAAATACCACCAAAAGAAAGCTCTATTTGTGGGAAAAAAAGGACGCAAATTTTGTTTGGGTACAACGTCGCACGACCGCGCAATTGTCATTCAAAGAGCGACAGCGCTGAAAACTGAAAATTGGTTCGGGCAGGAGGGGGGTTTAAGTGCCCAGTAAGGAAGTGGTTAAATACCCTCCGGGCTCCTCCCATAAATTCAGGCAAGCCCACTGGCCTTCCTACATATATAAAATACAAAGTGCACAAAATTCATTTGTAGAAAAAGTCCTTATATCCAAAGAGATTTGTGTGTATAAAAAATGAAAAAATATATAAAAAATTGAATATAAAAAATATTCCTATTTGCAGAGTTCAGTTTATATATGAGTCTTTATAAAACTGTGGTAGTGACGTGACAAAAACCAAAGTGACTTAGTGCATCAAATTCAATTGTTTTTCCTTTGCATCAAAGTGGTTCCATGTGTATCCTTACTCACCAGAAGCCATTACCCCTACAAGGGTAACCCACATGCATACAGCCCGTGCGGTGTCCTGATATCCAGATATGGCACACTCCTCAGCAAGGGATCATGGCGTGTGTAGAAAAATGGATGGAAACACACATTGTTTCCATCCATTTTTCTACACGTTGTTTCCATCCTTTTTTCTACACATGCTATGATCCCTTGCTGAGGAGTGTGCCATATCTGGATACCAGGACACCGCACGGACTGTGTACATGCTGGTAACCCCTGTTGGGATAATAGCTTCTGGTGAGTAAGGATACATAAGGGGGAGCACGTGTGGAACCATTTTGATGCACAGGAAAAATGCTTGAATTTGATGCTCTAAGTCACTTTGGATTTTGTCACGTCATTACCACAGTTTTATAAAGACTCCTATATATAAACTGAACTCTGCAAATAGGAATATTTTTTATATTCGATTTTTTTAATATTTTTTCATTTTTTATACACACAAATCTCTTTGGATATAAGGACTTTTTCTAGAAATGAATTTTGTGCACTTTGTATTGTGTGTATATATACATATATATATATATATATATATATATATATATATATATATATAATTGTTTTGCACTATTGAGCACTTAGCACTTTTATGAAATGTTATTTAAAGCGTTTACCTGAATCGCTCAGTTTTGCATTGGATATTTTAGCACACATACAGTTACCCACCACTGGAACACACAGGCAGCGCCAATTTCCTCATCACCTGGTCATAACAATTCACACCTAGTGGGGGTATCTGAGGAGGCAGCAGTCTTAATCACTTTCAGTAGTGATATACCAATACTAATATATATCCAAAGCGCGGAAAATAATCTAAATCTTGCAGGTTTGACAATGTTTGCTATGGCGGCAGTCATGCGTGTTCACTCCCGAGCCAGCTTTGTGTCCCCATAAGACACACAGAGCAGGGGTCGGCTCTGCCTCCCACTCCCTCCTTACTTGCTGTGATTGACAGCAGCGGAAGACAATGTCTCCCTTTGCTGTGTTTGAACAAATGAGGAGAGAGAGAGCCTCCAGATCAGGCTTCGGTATTGGAGGGGGGTGGAGCTGCTTGCAGAAAGTTTTTACCTTAATGCATTCAATGCATTAAGGTAAAAACCTTCTGCTTTTAGAATCTCCAACAGATTAGTTTAAGAATGTGAGGAAGTAAACCCTTAAAGTGTCATTAAACCCAGACTATGAAAAGTACTCGATACAAGTTATAGAACAGAGTGTGCATACTCATAAAGCCACTAAAGCATTAGTTTTGGGTAGAGTGAAATATACCTGGCTGATCCTGCCTTCAACTGTCCCTCCCATCTTTTCTTTGTCCCACTGCAGTTTGAGGTTGTGTAGACCAGGTGGTGTCCTCAACAGAGCATGCTCCATTTCATTTCTCTTCTAAGCTTTTTGTTTTCTCCTTTTTATTATTTGTGCAACCCAAATGACTATAGAGTAACATATGTAGGCGTGTAAACAGTGGTAAATGACACTCCCCTCCCTTCCTCTTCCTCCATGTCCTCCTATTGCTAAATACTATGGGAGTGGGATATAGTATGCAAATTGATAACATTCACTAAGAAACTCACAAAAACGCTTACTTTTAATATAAATCAGTATTAAATATAGCAAATGCAATTGCTACTACCTGTCAGTTTTAAAAAAAAAGCCTTGGATGCAGATGCCCTCTGAACAAAATGAAAGCTAGTGACTTTGCCTACACTATATTAATGCACAAGAATACACATTTGATGTTCAATACATTTATTGGGAGCTGTAAAAGTTAAGTTATATTTATAATCTATTTTGAATTGCTCTTGCTGAAACAGCTTTTTTTTTTTTGGCACAGCACCAATCAGGGCCGTGCAGACACAGATTCACACTGTAGAGAGCATACATCAGCAATGTAATAGAAGCCCCTACCCAAAGATCTCATCTTGTAGTGTTCCCTCTTATGGGACTTTCCAGGAAACCAAACCAACAAGAAACCATAATTTTTTTTTAAATGTAATTTTTAATACAATTTCATTAAAATTACACAATTTCTTTTTGTTGAAAAAATACCAACAGCCACATTGACTTATAAAAACATATAACAAACATGTACAAATTGAGGTGATACTCTCCAATATTTGCATGAGTTGTAGAGCTTTAATATTCAGCAAATTGCTTATTTTAGTGCACCACACATCCAACACTTTTCAACATTCAGTTAAATAATCTCTTCCACAGGGATATAAAGATGCCTCTCTGAAATATCAAAGAAAATTCCCAATAATAAATTGTTCAAAAAAATATATGAACACCTAATATAATAATTTGACTTACAAAGATTACAAAATACACCACCTCTTTCTTGGTATGTCAACAATCTGATTTTTCAATTAGGATAGGGGATAATTTCATGCAAAGATCACTGGTCTCCAATTGGACAGGGCTATCTTATACAATATTTTACCGGTTCCTTGTAAAACAAATTTACAGACCTTGGTCCCATCTCAAAGGCAGAGTAGCAAAACAAAAATGCAAACCAAAAACAATAGCAAAACCAAAACAAAAATAAATATATATATATCAATCATTCACTACAAAGGACTAAGATGATTACTTACTGGGCCCACATTTAGCTTTTGCCTCCACCAGCTAGCCTTTACATTGTCTGCCCTCCCAAAGATCTTGTGATCAGGTGGCCACACAACCGTGCTGCAGGAATGAGGTACTTAGAAGATTTATATGATATATATGATTAATGTAAACAAATTATGACAATTAACAATTCTCTGTTTAGTATTACTTTAAAGTGGATGTAAACCCTTACATATACCCAGTAAAGTGAACAGCCTCAGATGATACACAGTGATGAAACAAATCTCCTTACACAAGTATTACATGCATATCTTACTATATTCTTTTGAATTCTAACATTGTGTTAGAATTTTTACTTCCTCACTCAGCAGTAGGAGTGGATTCTTGGCATACACTGGGAGACAGCTGATCGGAGGAGAGGCACACCCCCCCCCCCCCATATTCCAAATAGGTAGAGGAAGGAAGGAATTTGCAGAGCTGTTCTTAGCTCTTTGCTAATCTACTTATAGCAAACTCCCAGGGAACAGATTTCAGGCTGGTTTTATCTTGGTTGAGGGAGAACTTGTCAGAAGTTATCATGCTGATAACAGAGCACCGAAAAAGCAGAAAGACAATGGACTTAGTGCTTTGGAGATAAATTAGTAAGCGCTACAGATATATGTGCCCAGGTCAAATTTCATGAATCGGGTTTACATCCACTTCAAGTTCTAGATATCTGGAATAAAAATGGGGTTCCGAATCAGTAATGAAGTAAACAAATAAAATAGTTTTGAAAAAGGAAAGGAATAAGGTGACTAGACTCTGACACACAGAAAATGCAAAAAGGAAGTTTTAAAAAGTAAATTGATGTGCTTTTATAGTATAAGTTTCTAATATTGATGAATAGTAGCTCACAAGGCCCTTAATAGAGATCTGTCAAATGTGGACATAAAGGAGTTAATAAGAAGCAGGGTAGGAATATTCCACGCCTGTAAATTAATTAAAAATTCAAGTCATACATTTAATACTATCAAGGGATGGAGCATAATAAGGAAGCATGTCACTTTTGTTCTAAGATTACAGAAAGTAAACTAGCAGGGAAGATACTCTTTGGTGAAGACCACAGGAAGTGACAAGGACACTGCAATTTCTGGTAAAATTAAGGGCCAGTTCACACCTGAATGTGGTGCGGGAAAGGCGTGTTCCATGCGCAATTCCTGCACCATGCTGGAATTTAATACCCCTGCAATCTGCTGCAGGTGCCAATGTATTGCTAATGGCGGCACAAACACAGATCGCAAACACAGTGCAGACAACAAATCGCATGGTTAAATGGTACCATGCAATTTAGTGTGGCATGTTTTAAAAGTAGTTCATGCACAACTGTTTTGTGCGTTCTGGTGTGATTTTCAGCCCTTTTAGTGGGCTGCAAAATTGCTTTGCATTGCATGGGAATGCGTGGGTTCCAGTGTGAACTGGCCCGAACAGGTATTTGCTGAAAATGTTCTTAGCTCGAAAAAAAGACAAATGCCGCCAGCACATCTGAGGACTGTGAGCTGCAATATATTGCATTTTTGTTCTTAAGTTTAGTTATCCTTTAAAGTGGTAAATCATTCTGAGGATTACAGAGGCTTTTTGGAGGTATCAAAGTGCATTGTTCCCAATTACAATTTCTTGAATTTTATTATTATTGTAAGAGTATTATATAATGCACTAGACACAAAAAAAAAGGAATCCAAATATACAGTGACAGATACACACATGTAACTGTGTAAAAATGTACATAGTGACATGGAAAGAGATGGTTTAGTGTAGAGACAGTGTCTGAACAGGTGTGTCACTTATTGTCAGCTGGGTGTTTCCCCTCAAATGGCCATGTAATGAGAGTGCAGAGCACTGACACAAGGAGAGACCATGCTACAAGAGGCAGAAAGCCTGTACAGCCCAAACTGGGCAATTTAGTAGCCAGGATGCTAAGTCACATTTGCCTGTGGGAGAGAGAATGAAGGCTTGAGTAGGCCATAGTTAGGCTCGGTTCACGCTGCTTACAGTGCAACTTTGGCATGACTTTAAAGCAACTTCGGGTAATGCCCGTGTAATTTTCCTGTAATGTCTGATCCAAATCACATCAATTAAGATGAGGATCCAACTTAGAGGCAACTTCCATTAAAGTTTATGGGCACGAGTCGGATAGAAGTTGCCTTGAAGTAGTATAGGATCCTTTTCTAAAGTCAGAGCGACTTCAGTAGTGCTAAATAAGACAGCTCTCATTGATTAAAATGGGATTTCACATGTCACGTGACTTGGGGTTTCACAAGTCAGATCCCAAGTCACGGCAATGTGAACCAAGCCTTAGCCAGGAGGCTGAACAATATATCGATGTGATGCTGAAACACCTGTGTGGGAAACCTGCCGTAAAGAGCTTTTAGCTGAATAAAAGTGTGCAGAAAAGTTCTTAAACTCAAGTTGGCAAGTGGGCTGAATCTTAGCAAGCTCTCCCCTTGATGCGAAACCACCCAATATGTTTTTTTCACACAAATTTGAATTGAAAGAATTGTAATTAGCATATGATCTCATATACTTTTCTGTCAATACAACAAAATGCTGCAATTCTGATTTGCATATACATTGACCTTTTTTTATAATGTGTGATACACAGGCTGCTAAAGGACTGTTTGAAGGATTCTCAGTTCAGTATTCGCTATCAGTACCTGCTTGCTGCTCTCCTTTGTTGTTGTGGGAAAGGGCTAAGAGAAGAGTTTGATCGCCAATGCTGGCTTGTTAACATATTAACAAGGTTGGCTCAGAAGGTCAGAGAAGGTGCTCCATCTGCCAGAGGGGTAAATACTTATTTTTCTTCTTTATATATAGCTACATAACACCTTTAATTTATGTTCCATGTATACAAATTCAGCTTTAATTTTTCATGTGTGTTCTTACCTACTTACAATTATATAAATCAGGGCTCAGGTGAATGTTCAAATAAACTAATCATTAAAGGTACCTGCATCCCTATATCAATACAAATAGGACTACAGAGGGATGGGGCTGTGGGATTTTAATGGTACCACAATAGACTTACATACTCCATTTTTTTAAAAAAAATTATAACTAATTTATTGAGACATATATAGTACAAAAAGGACCACATACAATTTTTTTTAAAAAAAACAAGGACAACAACTAGTGTTACCATGTATACAAATGACTATTCCACATATACATAGTGGGAATTGAACAACACTTCGATTATTCGTTGAATAGTCTTATGTGCTTCCCGACATGTTTCACGGATTGCCCGCTTCTTCAAGGGATAGTGCACAGTTATTCAGCTAGAAGCATAAATAATTACATTAGTTTCTAACATGTACATAGACATAACAATGGGAGTAGCAGAGAAACAAGGTAGTAGTGATAATAGACAATAAATAATTCAATATATAGGTGCATAGATTAGATTTGGCTGAATGATGGATCTCACCTAAGGGGTGCAACCCATAAGATCCAGCACACGGGCCCTTAAATGTTCCCTCTGGGTGGGCATGGGAAGGTATTCTTGTGCAAAAGAAGAAAAAAAGGGGAAGAAGAAAAATCACTTAGCAGTATCGCTACCATATATTTTATTTTGATTTGGTTTTAAATCGTATTAATGAAATTCCAGTTACCTTGATAGCGCCAGATCGTACACAATAGTATGGACAGTATGCTATACACGTATACACCCACATCACCCGCACATGCATAATATGCATGCGCGTATGGTGCTAAGTATATATCTGTATTCCTCTTTAGATATGATCAATTAGATTAATATTAACCAAATAGATAGGAGCTGTATAGGGTTGGAAACTACCTTATTATAGAAAACAGATAGACACCACATTGGGTCATTTTCCTACCTATTATATAACGCAGAATATCCTCCCATAGATATCAATCCAGAAAGAGATCCCCATCCACCAAAAAAGGATGGCGTATAGTTGTAGCCACAGGTAACGCTGTACAACTATACTTAAGAGAAATGAAATATATTTCCTGATAAAAAAGAGAAAGAAAGGGGAATTTTTTGGTAGCTTTTGCAAGTAGATGGTATTCTCTATAAAAGATTGAATTAATTAATTAATTGCATTTAATCTGGATGTTACCTAGTGTCTTCGTTTGCTGAGGGCCTCACATGTTGGATATAGTACTGCTGTGGGCAATTCCCATATTGTGCATTTATGTATGGAGTGGTCAGGGTAGTTAAGTGCCTAGGATAAGGCAGAAATAGTGTATTTAATATTCTTATAATATGGGTGCATACACTCCCCTCAATATATACAGCTGTATTAGTTTGAACTTGGTATACCTGTGGTTGGCGGTCAATTGATCGCTCTGAAACGCAGTGTCAGCGTACAGCAATCTCCTCACCTCTAATGCGGCTGCAGTCCGCTTAGTTTGTTTAGAGAGAAGGTGGAGAGAATGTAGCATACCGGTTGTTTGCTAAGTCAGCTATGTTGTTTTCCCAAACTTTCTCAAATCACGTACCTGGAGAGGAGATCACCACCTGCCTCTTGTTAGTCCACCGCTATTTGTGTGTGGCCCTCGCTAATCTTTTTATACCCTCCTGCCTGAGGACGCCACACATGGTCCGGTCTCATGCATGTGACGTCACTCCAGGCCCGACAGCCCAACGCATGCGCCTGCAACTAGCGAGCGTTGCGTTGCCATAGAAGCAGGCACTAGGGAGGAGGGGGATGGCGGAGACGTCGCGATCAAGATCATCGGCGCTCCACCCCCCCAAAAAGGCATCGGGATCACAGGGGCAAAGATGCCCCCGTGCTCCCGCCGGACGCTCTGCTCCTCTGGAAAAAATGGAGTATGTAAGTCTATTGTGGTACCATTAAAATCCCACAGCCCCATCTCTCTGTAGTCCTATTTGTACTTACAATTATATACTATTTAACTATAAAGAATTAGCCAACAGAAAAAATACATTTGCTTAATAGTGCTTTTATTGCAAAAGGAGAACCATGTCCTTGTCAGAGTTTTTTTACATTTTTTAAAATTGCAATCTGTGTTCCATTGAGGAGATCTTCCTTCACTTCTTGTCCTGTAGATACAACAGGATGTGAAAGGGAAATCTTAGCTTAGACACGTGTCTTTCAGAAGATTTTCCATTTATTCATGTTCCAGTGACAACTTAAAATTTTCCCAGAAGGTGCAGAATTAGCACAGAGTCTGCAAAACTAAACTTAGAGAATGTGCTGTCAAACAATTTTTATACAGCAAGGGTTGACCCAGATTATTACGGAAGTATAGAATTGATTAGGAGCTTTGTAGCCACTTGTTTATACCAATATTTCTAGTAAAAGATAGCCAGTAATAATAAGACACATTCACCTGTACTTGTGATGTAATGTTGAAAGATTTTTCTACTGATCCAAATAGTCTTCAGTTCTCCAGGTTATGTTAAAGTGGTAGTAAAGGCTTACGTTTTTTTAATTTAATGCATTCTCTGCATTAAGGTAAAAAAACATTTATGTTCACCCCCCTCCTCTAAATACTTATTTAAGCCCAATCTTATGTCAGCTCTGTGCTCTCTCCTCATTGGACTTAGAGTCTGCAGCGGGAGTGGTGAGGGAGCTGGGGTGGGGCCAAGCCACACTGTGTCAATAGTCGCACCGCACACAGCCCGGCTTGAGATCAAGCCCACACGTGTGCCAACATAGGATGCGACTTCCTGTGGTGCCACATAAAGAAGGAGCAGAGCCAAGAGCGCCGGTGGGGCCTGGAGAAGAGGAGGATCAGTGCTGCTCTCTGCAAAACCATTGCACAGAGCAGGTAAGTATTACATATTTGTTATTTTAAGAAAATAACGTTAGTCAATTGAAGGACACGCATTAGAGCTAAAAAAGTAACTTGGATGAGTAGCAAAAATTAGTCCATCAGTATTACAGTACAAGTTCAGTTGGACTTGATTAATTATTGCTTCATACCATGATTTAGATAAATGAGAACCTTCAAAGACTTAAAATATCTTTATGGGTTTTTTTTTTTTGCATAGGAAATACTTAAGAATGGCTTGGAGGATGTCAAACAATTCTTTGCTCTGAATGGATCATGCTGTCTTCCACTAAGCCCCAGCCTCCTAGTCAAAGGCATTGTACCACAGGTAATTTTTTCCTTTTTTTAAGCATAAAGGGCAGAAATATATAATTTCTCTTACGTTCACTGACAGACGCAGCTCTTCTTAAATGACACGTGGGTTTTATGTCGTCCTATCAGGAGTGACTAGGCAAAACAGATGCAAAAGCATCAGGGATAGGCTGGCCCCTCCCATGGGGGGCCGTCCTCACCTGAGCCTATAAAACCCCCTGCTGGCCAAAAGCATTCAGTTTTGTTTGCCTAGTGCAAAGGAGTTGACTGGGTTCCCTTATGGGACCTGCGTTTTTATGCATGAAAAAAGTTTTTTCTATGAAAAAGATGAAGACTTCTATCAAGTAGCCGGCCTTGGCATAGAGCGGATATCACGAATCCAAAGCTTAGCCCTGCCCGGCCACCTCCTGGCGACGTACCCTAAAATGACAGGGCTGCGTCGCTCAGGGCCCGTTCCGTGTGGGCGGCCTGTGGCTGTTGCCACTTGTGCCCAGTGTCTGGCTTTTGCCTTTCCAGTGGCCTTGGCCAGCAGCAATCCTTCCCGGGACAAGGGGGGAAAGTCTGCTTCGGGTGGCTACCCGCAACGCCCGTCGGACTGGTGAGTGGGGTGACATCCGGGGCAGTTTTTTATTTTAGCGGTAGCTTTTTTCCCTGTCAGGGGGGGCACCTACTTATTGCATTGCCCCCCTCCCTCCCCCCACCCCGCGACCCCCCCCCCTGTCTGCCACGTTCGCACGGCGTCGCGTTTGTGTTATTGAGGGTCCTGGGGCCTGTACCAGTATTCCACTGGGGAACGTTAGTTCGAGTGCGTTTTTTAGCCGCCGCCATTTTGTGACTGCTGGCTCATGCTGCGCGAGCGCCATTTTCTCCCCGGTGGCGGTTTTTGGTATTACACTCTGTGTAACTGCGCGCGCTTTCTCCTCAAAGAAGCAGCAGCTGCATGTGTGGTACAGTCCTCAGGCGCCTTTTTTCTCTCACAGCGCTGACAGGCTACAGGGCTAGAAGCAGCAGGTTTGGCTGGCTCCTTGGGGTGTGGATTTAGGTGGGCTTGTCCTCCCAGGCTCCCTGGGTGGTCTTGGGTGGTGGTGGTGATACGTGGGGGCGTCCCATTCAGGCCTATGTCTGGGGATGGCGACGCGGCGGCTATGGACCCTGCAGCGCCCTTTGCTTTGGAGCCGGCTGAGCAACGCTCCGCACAAGCTCCTGCGGTCACTTTGGACCTTTTGCGGGCTCTTTTTGTGGAATTTATTCCTAAGGTTACTGATCCGGCCCCTGTGCCCCCCGCTAAGCGCTTGGCCCCCAATGTCTCCTCAGGCGAGGATTCAGATCATGAAGTCGCCTCGGTTGTCACGGGAACCCCCGTGGAACTCTCTGAGGGCGAATTGGTCCTCTCAGATACTGAGGAGGACCAGGGGGCCTCAGTGGCGCGCGACAAGGCAATTGTAGCGGCGCTAATTGCTGACATTCGCCAGGCTCTGTGCATTGCTCAGTCTGAGGAGGCGCAGACTTCCACTTATGTCTGTGGGTCTATGAGGCCTCCTAAGTCCCCTAGGGCTTTTCCCTATGATCAATTTTTTGAACGGGCTGTTTTTAAGGAATGGGGTTCCAAAAAAAAACTTTGCCTAAGCGTTTTGTAGTGCGCTATCCCTTTGAGGGGTGGCCACCCAGGTGGCTTCCCCTTCGGGTGGCGAATTCCTTTCGTAGGAGTTTCCCTATCGCGTGATGTTTTGCGAATCCGTTTCAAAAAAAAACCTTGGGGTAAGGAATTTTTGTCGGGCAAGTTTTTTAACTAGTATCCCTTTTCGGGATCCCCTGAATCCTCCGGAGTATCTGGGTGTCTGTATTCACCTTCAGACGCGGAGGAGTCTGACTCGTTACGTGTCTCGGACCGCTTACAGTCGTTAATCGCGGCGATGTTAACGGAACAGCGCGCGGTGACTCCGGGGGACCAGGAGGAGTCATAGACTCTCCTGGTTAAGCGGGAGTCTCTCAAGGTGCCCCCAAGGGCACTGTTGGCTCCGCTGAAGTACTAGACTTAGGAGCGGACTCCTCTGTAACCCCCGGTTCGCGAATCGCCCCCCGTGTCCCCGGCCTAGTCATTGGAATCCTTATTTAAGGTGTTTTT
>BLSH010258084.1:1097180-1123797 GCA_018402905.1 Glandirana rugosa | reverse complement strand
CAACGGCCTGGCAAGTCAGTTGTACTTACTGTTTGTGCAACTCACGTTTTTAGATGTCTCTCTCTCCTCTCTGCAACGGAAAAGAAAGCAGAGAGGGGAGATGACATCACTTCCCCTACCTGTGTTTACATTTCACCGGACGATCAACATGAATAGACCAAAATCCATTGGTCTATTCATGTTGACTGAACGGTCCGGCAACAAATGGGATGCGCACGCGCGCCCCCTAGCGGTGCACGCGATCTCCAACTATTTACAGCGATTCGCGCACAGCAGCCCGACTGCCGCCGTGAAAAGACGGCATGTGGTCGGGAACTAGTTATTCAGACTAGTAAAGGTTGGTCCTTGGCTTTGATATGGTTGATATAGATACTGCGCTTTCAGTGTTCTGCAATCTTAGATTGTAAGCTCTAACGTGCAGGGCCCTCTGATTCCTACTGTATTTACGTGTGTTGTATTTGTACTGTCTACCCTCAAGTTGTAAAGCGCTGCGTAAACTGTTGGCGCTATATAAATCCTGTATAATAATAATGATTTCTTTATACTGTATAATCAATAGATGATCACCATTCTTTCGTTTTCTGTTACAAGGTTTGCTTTTCTCATTTCACAGGCCACAAAGTTCCCTTTTCATTTGCTTTGCTTGCAATATTCCAATTGATAAATACTGTATATTTGTTTGATTTAATAGTACCTGCATTTTTCTAAATGTTTTGCTGTATTTTTCTTGCTTAAGAAACTGGATTTCATTTTTCAAGAGACAGCTGTTTAAGCAAATAACTTTCAGCAGCAACATAAGAAAACTGCCATGTAATATGGCTTGATGGTTTGTTGAACGTATATTCACATAAATAATTGTTCTGTGAGTTTTTTTCTGCTAAGTGCCATTCTCATCAAAATGAACAGATAACAAATTGCACCAGGGGAATTTTCCTATAATATTTAAAACCAGGTTTGTTACCAAAAACTGAGAAAAATATTAGAGGCAAATGTTAAATTCTAAGAGAAATAATAACAAATATTTAGTAAGTGGAAATGTAAAATGACAATAACATACACAAACAGATAATATGAAACAGCTAAAAGACAAAAGAGAACTGAAAACAAACTAGGAACAGTAATGCAAGATAAATCAGGCAAAGACAATCCAAAGCAATCAACCTCCTGTATATAAAGCTTTACCAGCCATTTGTTAGCGACAGTGAGCAGGTAAGCAGTGCTTGAAAGTGGCATCAATATAAATGATCAGGCTGATTTTAATTTTATTAGCTGAATTGCTTGGGCAAAATTAGCATGAAAAGTGATCTACGTCCTTGTTTTTTTGTATTTTTGGAGGGTGTGTATATGTAAGATTAGTTTATTTGTATTTTGTTTAGTTTACTTTGTTTTTTGTATTTGTGATTTTGCCTTTTTTTATGTACTATTTTTTGTAAATTTGATTAACTTTTTTGTTGTGCTCCAGCTCTTGCCCCACCCCAGTGACAGCAGGCAGGGGATCCTCTCCCTGCACTCACTGTCACATTTCAAAAGCAGCACTGCTGTATGGGGATCCGCCCCCACACAACCACATCATTCATTCACAGGAATCTGTAAATTAAGAAATTACAAGTCCCGTCCGCCAGTGTGCTGATGAGTGCCCTTGTAGTTCATTCATACTTCCTCCAGCTTTGTAATCTAAAACCCCTATGAAGGTAAGGGCACAAATATGGAGCACATGTCTGCAGGAACCCGGCATTCCATTGATCACAAGTGCCATGCCCTGCAGACTCCTCTGTAAAAATTACTAATTGCACATTTTTTTAGGGGAAAAATGTGTGCATTTAGTATTTTTTTTTTTCAAAATGGTGAATTTAGCTTTTAATTTCACTTGCCCTTTGACTGTGTTTTGAAAAAGGGCAAAATCTATTTTTGTCTAAATTTTGTAGACTCTGAATTTCAGCTCCTTTATTATATAAACTTTGAACCAAGTACATGCTGGAGGTTACGCACTGCCTCTCTAAATGAATACTTTCTAAGTCACTGCACCAGATCAAGCATGCACATCAGGACAGTTAGAAGTCCTTAGGCCACTTTCACACTGAGACGTTTTTCAGGTGCTTTTGTAGCGGCTTTAACCACTTACCTAACGGGCCACTTTTTTACATTTGGAAGTTACAAGCTAAAAACATTTTTTTTGTTAGAAAATTACTTAGAACCCCCAAACATTATATATTTTTTTTCAAACACCCTAGAGAATAAAATGGCGATTGTTGCAATACTTTTTGTCACACGGTATTTGCGCAGCGGTCTTTCAAGCGCGATTTTTTTGGAACAATTTTAATTTTTTGAGTTAAAAAATAAGACAACAGTAAAGTTAGCCCAATTTTTTTGCATATTGTGAAAGAGGATGTTACGCTGAGTAAATAGATACCATACATGACACGGTTGAAAGTTGTGCGCACTCGCTGAATGGCGACAAATTCCGGTATTTAAAAAGTTCCATAGGCGACGCTTTAAAATTTTTTAACGGTTACCAGGTTAGAGTTACAGAGGAGGTCTTTTGCTAGAATTATTGCTCACACTCTGGTGATTGCGCGATACCTCACATGTGTGGTTTGAACACCGTTTTCATATGTGGGCGCGACTTACGTATGCGTTTTCTTTGCTGTGCGAGCTCGCGGGGACGGTTTTTTTTTATTTTTTATTTATTTATTTATTTATTTTTAGCACTGTTCCTTTAAAAAAAAATGCCAGTGATTGTAAACAAGCAGATCCCAGTTCTGCCAGGGGAGAGGAAAGTAATTGTCTACTCCCAGTAAATGGGAGCGGTGATCTCTCTCCTCCCCCAGTCATCTCAGCCCCCACACAGTTAGAACACACTGACAGGGAATATATTTAACCCTTTGATAGCCCCTATTGTTAACCCCTTCTCTGCCATTGACATTTATACAGTAATCAGTGGCTCTTTATAGCATTGATCGCTGTATAAATGTCAGTGGTCCCAAAAAAGTGTCAAAATTGCCCGATATGTCTGCTGCAATATTGCAATCCTGCTAAAAATCCCAGACCACCACCATTACTAGTAAAAAAATAAAATAGATAAAAACACCATAAATCAATTCCCATAGTCTGAAGATGCTATAACTTTTGCGCAAACCAATCAATATACGCTTATTTAATTTTTTTTTTACCAAAAATATGTCAAAAAATATATATCGGCCTAAACTGATGAAGAAATTTGTTTTTTTGTTTTGTTTCGGATATGTATTATAGCAAAAAGTAAAAAAATGTTGGGTTTTTCAAAATTGTAGCTCTTTTTTTGTTTATAGCGCATTTATTTCTTTTTTTTAGCTGTTTCTTTTTTTATCCACTTTATTGCTATCACAAGGGATGAATAACACCCCTTGTGGTAGCAGATCTCTCCTCTGCCCTAAAGCATTTGATCAAACTGAGATTGGTTTGATCAGATACTTTCACAAGCCATTGGCTAGTAATAGTTTGTTTACATTCTACACCTGTATTAACCATTTTGTAGAAGGAAGATGCTTATGTTTATCTATTCTCACAACCCTCTGGCCTGGTCAAGTGATCTCTTCAGCCATCAGCTTCAGGGGAGAGGAAAGACAGCCAACAATGGATGCTCCATAGTAAGCCTATGGGTGACATCAACACCCAAGCATTCAATCTGTTGTAGGTGCTCTCTCCTCTCCCTGAAGCCGGGCGTGGAGGAGATCACATGACTGGTCCAAAGTGTCCGAAGACTAGGTAAGTATATGCATCTTTCTTTTACAGGGTTGTTAGCATAGAAGCTAGAAGGTGGGTGGGAACCATTCTAAGGATAGTTAGTTGTAGTCTAGACTTCTATTTTAAGATACACAAACAATGATATCATCCTATATCTAGGCACAAAACAATGAGGGTATGCTCTGATATTTACAATATGATGAAAAAAATATAAAGCCAAATACTTACTTTTTATTTTGTTTTTCTGTGTTGTCTAACTTTACTAAATGTGGATTCCACAGTATTAGCTGTAATGGTGTTATAACATATTACTTATAATATTATGTATCTAGATAGAAGATAAAAATTAATGTTGCTTTAAAAAAACGATTGTACAGTACAGTCACATTGCGAATTATAAGTGCCAAGTAAATCACCAATCCCCTAGATAACATTATATTGCTGAACATGCCATGAGCTCACAGCAAGAGATCGGCAAATGAAAGCTCACACTTTTATGTATACAGAACAGGTTGTATTGTTGTAACCATTTGATGTAAAAGCAACAAGAACAAGCAGCTAGGAAATCATGTTCGATACAAAACTTTACAATGATATGTCCAACAGTGTTCCAAATTACACTGCTAAAAAGCCTGGAAATGTGCAAATGACCAATTTTGTGCTATGAAACACCAGCTTAACTAATAATACGGGCATTTCAATATATACCTCATTAAAGCGTTTGTAAACACAGGATTTTATATTCCCGATATGTGTCTGCTGTACCATGTACTTGTATGAGAAAGTATCCTGTTCTCTTTGTATTGCTTCCTTTATGTGAAATCCATGATGTTCCTGCCAGTCCCTCTCCTTTCCTATTAACAACGCACCACACTAAGCATGAGAGCACAGCGTGGTCAGTTCTCTAGCTTTGCTAGGAACTCAGCCTGCTCTCCTCCAATAATCAGACATGTCCTGACTTGCCCCTCCTGCACAGGCTTTCACTGGGAAGATCAGTATGCTTCTCTTTCTCCTCCCCTAGCTCTTATGCAACCGAGAACAGAGGGAATGGGATCATGTATATAAAAGGGAAAAGGGTATTTATATATTTTTTTATTTCTATAGAAAAATGTTTTGTTTTTCATTTCTATTTTAAACTGAATGGGTTGTTTTACAAGGTAAGGGGTTACAATCACTTTAATAGTAAAAAAAGTTGATGGCAGGGTGGTTGTATTATCCTGACTGGGCATCATATGAGGTCCAGCAGGATAAGCCACTCGCGTACGCCCGCAAGGGCTAGAGCTGCAGCAATCGCTAGTGCGGTGTGTCACTCTGAGATATGAAATAGGCTCTTTACCATGTGATCAGCTGTGTCCAATCACAACTGGTCCCATCATAACCAGGAAGTGCCTTTTATTGGGTATTCCTCTATTCGCGCTGACAAGGCATGGGTAGAGGAGAGCCAAACGGGGCTCTCCTGAAAGGGGGGTTTGCGATGATAATCAGTGCATTGATTATCAGTGCAGACCCATCAAGGATGTCCACTAGAGCCCACAAGGGATGCAAGCCCATGTCCACCAAGGATGCAAATCAGTGCCCATCAAGGATGCCAATCAGTGCCCATCAGTGCCCACCATTGTCCATCAGTGCCTCATCATCAGTGCCCATCAGTGCTGCTTCATCAGTGCCCATTAGTGCCACCTCATCAGTGCCCATCAATGCAGCCTCATCAGTGCTCAATGGTGAAGGAGAAAACTTACTTATTTACAAAATTTTATAACAGAAATGAAGAAAAACTTTGTTTTCAAAATTTTCTGTCTTCATTTATTTGTTTAGCAAAAAAAAAATAAAAACCCCAGTGGTGATCAAATACCACCAAAAGAAAGCTCTATTTGTGAGAAAAAGATTATAAAAAATGTGTTTGGGTACAGTGTTGCATGACCGTGCAATAGTCATTCAAAATTTGACACTGCTGAAAGCTGAAAATTGGCCTGGACAGGCAGGGGGTGAATGTGCCCTGTATTGAAGTGGTTAAAGTGGTTATAACCCTAAAAAAACAAAAACTAAGATCCTGTTCCTTTAGGGCATGCTGTATAGCACAGTGCTCATGCTATGTAATTTTTCCCTTCCAATCTTGTATAAAACCTGGCTGATCCTGTCAGTTCCTGTATCCCCCTCTCTGTGCTGACCACGGTAATCATGGCTGCAGATCCATGATTACTGTGGTCAGTTTACGTACCTCTGTCATGCGCTGCTCTTCTCTGACAGTTTCTCCGCTCCCCCTCCCTCTCGGTCAGAATGATAGCAGCTCTCCTCCCTGCCCCTCCCATCGCTATTCAGTTGCATAATGCAGCAAATATGCATGTACCCCCTCCTGATTATCCTACTGTTGCCTACTGTGTATTTGTTTTTTAAAATGAAAAGCCTAAATACTGTTTCCAACACCGCTGCTATGTGGTCACATGATCCCCCTGTGCTGGCTGGCCCCGATCTATGGAGAGAAGTGGGAGGGGCTGAGATCCACCTGTGCTGGCTGGCTGATGTCACAGGGAATCTCCGCCCTTCCCATTTTTTTCAATAGATCGGGGCCAGCCAGCACAGTGGGATCACGTGACCGCTCAGCTGTGGTGTGAGAAAAGGTATTTAGCCTTTTCATTCTAAAAAAACAAATACACTGTTGTTAATGGCAGAATACCTGGAGGAGATATATGTAAAGTCACAGAGTGACTTTACAATGACTTTAATATGGCTTGATTGGTTGATTCACAAAGAGAAATGAAAAAATATAGAATGTTTTGCTCAAATTCTTTCTCTGAGTTGATCAATATATTAACTAGAAGCAGTAGGTTATTGCCATCTAAAGTAATAGGATTCAAGGGGGCAAAAAAGCAACTAGGGAGATAGCTTTATTTAGTGGTTTGGAACTGAAATTAGTATGGCAGATTGGCGCTGCCAAAAACTCTGTGCAAAAAAGCGATGTTGTCTTCCAAATATACAGATGTGCGCAAAATGTGCAATAGTGTGCAGTGAGATGAATTGTGTGGTCCTGTTAAGGAGTCATGTGAAAATTATGCAGATCCTCAATAGATTGTGCAAATATGCGTAACCAGAGATGAAAAGGAATTGTGCAATTATGCAAATGTGAAAAGGAAAAACATATGCAAATGTGTGCAAAAATGTGCAGGTGTTAAGGTAATGTGGGATATGTGGTGCTACTCCCTTGGAGAAGTCATATGCAAATAATGCAAATCCGGGTAAAAATGTGCAAATTAAATGTGCAAAAACTGCACAGTATGTGCAAAACTAGCAAAAGGTATATATGTATAATAATAAATACTACTGGGGCGGAGCCTGGCCGCGTTGCTGAATGCCGCTTGAAGGACGAGCTCTGCTAACACAGGGGGATAGAGCCGACCTGACGCCTGCTATAGCCCAGCCACACAGACCTACACGGCACTCAAAGCATCCTCAACTCGCCGGGATGCCCCGCAGAAGCAACATGAAGCCGTCCGAGCCTCGCCACCTCACGGACTTCTATAGCTCCGCTGGGCCACAAAGGGAGCAAGATGGCGCCGGTCACAGAAACGGAGAGCATGCACACATCTCCCCGCCGCACTCTGCAACAAATGAAGCAGAGCCTGAGCTAATGGACAGCTCCACACCTGAGGGCTCCTCTGCCAAAGACAGGCAAAAGAGAGTGGCCTCCTCACCCTTCCCCTTGCCACAACACTCGGTAAGGAAAAAGCTAATTCATTCCAACGGAGCAGAAAGGGAGGGGGGAAGTGAGGAGGATGAAGAAGAGGAGGTAGAAATGGCTGAATCCCTTGCCAATGCCCCTGCCACTGACAATGCAGTGTCAGAGCAAACACTTAAACATATGCTTCTCATGCTGCAAAAAGGCATTCAGAGGGATATCTCCAGATCCATTTCTAAAATTCAATCCCAAGTGGATACCCTGGGAGACCGCACAGACAGGATGGAATGACAACTGACAGAATTTACACAAGCTTACAATGAAATAGTGGATGCCCACTGTGACCAGTCTAATGAGCTACAAAAAATAAAAGTGAAGCTTGCAGATTTGGAGGACCATTCCACAAGGAACAACCTCAAAATAAGGGGGATCCCGGAGACAAATCACCCTCCAGATCTGAAGCAGTACCTGCAGACCCTTTTCAGTACCCTAGTACCTTCGCTCACACCTCAAGAGCTCATCATAGACAGGGCTCACAGGATCTTCAAGCCCTGTCATATCCCAGCGGAAAAACCCAGAGATGTCCTTCTACGCATGCATTTTTTCACCGCCAAAGAAATTATACTAAGAACAGCCAGGAATTCTCGCCATTGCCAGAACCATACTCCCACCTCGCCATCTATGCTGACATCTCAGCAGCCACTGTACAAATGAGAAAAGAGCTGGCACCCATCACCAGGACCTTGCTCCAGCAGAAGATCACTTACAAATGGGGCTTCCCCACTAAACTCATAGTGACTCATTTGGGTAAAACCATTGCTATCACCCAGCTCAAACAAGGGCTGAAACTGCTCCATAACTGGGGCCTCCACCCTTCGCCTGCAGATGGGCCCCCCAGCCATACCAAGCCTACTCAATTGCAAGCTGACTGGCATACTGTCCCAAGAAAATGAGCCCTATAAAGTTCAGGTCGGACTAAGGCACCACAAAGTTTTTTTTTTTGTAAAGTTAATTGTATTGACCCCCGGGTTAGCGACCCTCTCCTTCATCTCTTGCCACTGTATTGTTAATGTCTTGGTTGATGCTTTTCTTCCTGCTGGTTGCAGGGACTACTCTTTCTCCTCCCATCACGAAGTGTACTGAGTATGCATATTCAATCCCCACCTCTATCCTCCCACATTCCCTTCGCTTCTACTTTACCTATCCTCCTCCCTCTCCTTTTGCTGCCTGGAAAGGGGAGAATGATATCGCCTCCGTAAGTATTATTTACTTTGTTTATATGGTCACTGATACATCACACCGTATATCTAATAATGTACAATTTGGAAGTGAGCCCCTCCCGAGTTGTGAACACAGCCACAGATCCTATCGTCCCTTATATAACCCCCCATGGCCCTAAAAATTCTCTCTCTCAACACCAAGGGCCTGAACAGCCCCTATAAACGATCGCTTCTCTGGAGAGAGGCTCTCGCTTCTAAATGTGAAATAATCTGTATCCAAGAAACTCACATTAACCTTAACAACCCTCCTAAATGCACTCACCCTAAATTCCCGCACATCTTCATGGTGAACATGCCTGCCAAGAAGAGGGGCCTGATGATTGCAGTGAAAGATACCTTAACTTTACAGGCGATCAAGGTGGAAGCGGACCCCAACGGTAGGTTCCTAATAGTCTCCGCCTTATGTAACAACGCCAGGATGACTATTATAAACGTTTATGCCCCAAACCACCCTACCCGAATTTCTACAAAACTCTCTCGAAAAAAATCCAGGAGTATAAAAAATTCCCTCTCATTCTCTGTGGAGATTTTAAAGAAACCCTAGAATCTATTTACTCCTCCAACCCTGTCCACAGAAAAACAACGACCCTGGCATCCTTTATTGCTGAAGAGGACCTTTATAATGTGTGGCGTTGTGCTCACGGCGCTGAGAGGGACTATACCTTCTTTTCGCCTGCTCACGGCGTTTACTCCAGAATTGACCTCTTTCTCACAGACAAACACACTTTGCAGAGAATATCCATCTCCACGATTGGAACTATTACGTGGTCAGACCATGCCCCCTGCACAATCTATATATCGCTCTCCAACACCCATAAAACGAACGCACCTTGGCGAGTTAACTCTTCGCTCCTAAGCGACCCTTTATATAAGCCCCTTATTGAAAAGGAACTCAAATTCTTTTTTGAAACCAACGATACATTATGGCATGCACACAAAGCCTTCATTAGAGGCACACTGATCAAGTTTGCAGCCCAAGAAAAGAAGCGACGCACTCAAAAAAATCACCACACTCACGGACGACATACGAACACTGGAAACCCATAACAAATGAAAATTTGACCCCAAAATAGCTGACAAAATCTCGGCCCTCCGGTCCCAACTGGCCTCACACTTGAGGCAAGCGTATGACTTCTACAACAGAAGACTAAAACTAACCTCTTACACCTCAGCTAACAAGCCGGTGCTTATCTAGCTAAGCAATATAAAAAAAAAGCAATCAAAGCCAAAATCCCATTCATCAAGGGACCTGATAATAAACCCCTGTCTAACCCAGTGGATATTGCGGAACAATTCCGCATCTTTTACACAAAATTATACAACTTAAAAGACTCCAGCCCCTTCCCCCCGTAGTGAGGACATAGATCAATTCCTAAGCAACATAAACCTACCCAAACTCACCTCAGAACATCTACGCAACCTCTCATCCCCTTTCACTGACAAGGAAGTCAATAACACAATCTCCTCACTTCCACTTCATAAATCCCCGGGCCCGGACGGCTTCTCCAACAATTACTTCAAAACTTTCTCAGACCACTTACTGCCCTTCCTTACTAGAGCCTTAAATCATATTGCAGACTCTGGTCACTGCCCCTCTGAATTTCTTGAGGCTCTTATAATTACGATACCCAAACCGGGTAAACCCACGGATACCTCAGCCAACTATCGCCCTATCTCCCTATTGAACACAGACATGAGAATTTATGCAAAACTAATTTCGAATAGACTCGCACAAATCACCCCTTTACTGGTCCACCCAGACCAAGTGGGCTTCGTCTATGGCAGGCAGACAACGGACGGCACCAGACGTTTTCTGAATTTAATGCAATGGGCGGAACACCACAAAACCCCTTCAGTATTGCTCTCTCTAGATGCCGAAAAGGCATTCGAATGTATCCACTGGTCATATATGCAAGTGGTGCTCAAAAAATTTGGCTTTGAGGGACGTATCCTCTCCT
This sequence comes from Glandirana rugosa, assembly GCA_018402905.1. Lineage (NCBI taxonomy): Eukaryota > Metazoa > Chordata > Amphibia > Anura > Ranidae > Glandirana > Glandirana rugosa. The sequence goes on along the minus strand of BLSH010258084.1, from coordinate 1,113,163 downwards.
CTATTCTTACATTGTATACAAACCCCTCTGCTAAGGTGTGGACATCAGGTTTCCTGTCAAAACAATTCTCCATAACCAATGGCACCAGGCAAGGCTGCCCACTCTCCCCTATCAGTTTCTCCTTGATAATGGAGCCCCTTGCTGAACAGATTAGACACAATCCTGCCATCACGGGCCTGACTGTAGACGGAGCCCACCATAAGATAGGCCTCTATGCAGATGACATCCTCCTTCTTGTGACAAATCCGGAACACTCATTTCCTCCTTTGTACTCTCTACTAGAACACTTTGGGTCCTTTTCCCTGTATGAATCATTCTAAATCGCATATGCTCCCCATTGGCCTATCACCTCCCTACAAGAAGCCCATCGCTAACATGGTGCCCTTTAAATGGGCCCCGAATGACATGCTCACATACCTCGGGATTCATCTCACCTCCCCAACCAACAAAATAAAACATCTAAATTATGCACATCTGACCTCCACCCTGACCAACCTCTGCAACACTCTAAAGTCTGGAGTGTCCTCTTGGACTGGCCGAATTTCTCTAACTAAAATGTTTCTCCTCCCACACATTTTGTACCTCTTTCGAGTTTTACCGCTTACGTACTCTCAACTGCAACTGAAATGGCTACAATCTATGATTCAAGACTTTATTTGGAGCTACAAAAATCCCTGCATAAAGAAATCAATTCTATGCACAGCCACAAAATGTGCCGGCATGGGAGCCCCCAATATGCAAATCTACTATAAAGCCTCAGTATTAGCTCAAACAAGGATGTGGTGGAATCCCTGCCTTGGAATGCCATGGTCCCACATCGAAGCTGCAGCCCTAAACCAGAACTTGAAACATGTCCTTGGAGCCCTCTGGATATCTCGTCCTGTTGAACAACACTATATAGACTCTATCAGAACTACCACCAAAGTTTGGTCCTCTCTCATGAAAAGTCACCAATGCGTGGCATTCAGAACTTTACAAAAACTCACACTGAGATCACTGGAAGCAGCCTTTCCACACATCAACCTAGTCGAATGGGAAAAATCCAAGATTATAAAATTAGCCGATCTTCGTAAGGATGGATCCCTTTTAAGCTACCAAGAAATCTGTGAAAGGCACCATCTGACAGCAGCCGCCTTCTACAAATACCTACAGGTTCGGCATGCCCTTCAATCTGTTAAGCGTAGCACCACGGAGGCTATACATGCTAAGCTTCTAAAGCTTCTGGACACCCCCTCTCATATTCGTCTGGGTATCTCGCCATATTACCAACTCCTGTCCAACGTAAACAACCAAGCTAAACTCCCATTGATGGAATATTGGGAAAGAAACCTTAATTTTGAAGCTGATGCAAGCCAGTGGAATCAAGCCTCCAGAGCCTCTTTGTCGCACTCTAAATGCTTATCCCATTGGGAAGCATCCCAAAAACTCCTACACAACTGGTATCTGACGCCAGAAAGGTTGGCACACATGTACCCCAACGTCACCTCTCACTGCTGGAGAAACTGTGGTCATATTGGATCCCCTTCACACATCTGGTGGAACTGCCCTATCATAAAGACTTACTGGAGGTCAGTCTTTGACCTTGCCTCCAACATCACCAAGAAAAAAATAACTCCAGACCCAAAGCTAGCACTCTTTGGAATTGGATTAACCTCGTGGCCTGCAAGCTTAAAAACCATACTGGCACACATATTCATAGCAGCAAGGCTAGTGATCGCTAAGCTATGGAAACAACCGACTCCACCCAACTTACCCTCTACTATTCAAACAATAGAGGAGCAGGCCTCCCTTGAGCAATCATTTGCGAGAGCTAATTTCCAGATGGAAAAACATACTCACTGATGGTCCACATAGACAAAATACATCTCATCTAGGAAATGGTGACACCTTTGACGAACCCCTGAACTTGATATAGACTCTTAAGAGTACTAGATTTAGACACAGCAATATAATAATTTGACTGTGCTAAAAAAAAAAACATTTGGTACTGGCGTTCTCCCCCCTCCTCCCTTTCTCCTATCTTTCCCCTCACTTTCTCTGCTTTCTACTCTTCTTTCCAACTCCCTTTTTTACACCAATATCCCAACCTCATCCTCACATCCCAGAGGATAAATATTTCTCCCCGCTTTGTTATCTTGCAATCCAAGTTAAGGATAAATCCCCGTTCGTATTGTTCTTTCCAACTCTAGCAAGAGCTGATCCCGCACGTAAATACATAATAAGGCCTCCCGTCCGCCGGGCCACAGCTAGTTCCCCTTTGGGGTGGAGGCGGCCGGGACCCCTATGAGAATTAGTAGTCGCAGCAAAGATAGACTCTAAGGTTATACTCGATGGCTATTGTAAGTGGGCAAAACATATTCTGAACAATGTACTCCACTATGCGACAGTAATATAGCCTGATACAATAGACTCTTAAGTTGCTGTCACTAATATTTGATATTTGTTACCATGTATCACTGAATAATTTTCAATAAAAATATTCAAACTAAAAAAATAAATAAATAAATAAAATAGAAATAAATACTACTAGCTCATATGCCAGCTATGCCTGGCATGCAATCTATTTGTAAACCAAAAAATGCATATATCTGAAGCAAAAAAAAAAAACAAATATATATATATATATATAGTGACGCTGGTATAATCAGGCAGAATAATAGTAAATACAGGTCATGTTATAAGTTCATATAGAGCACCCCCTGTTGGCCTCCAGGGCCAGATATGAAGAAAAAGAAGAGGGGGGGACTTGGGTGTAGGTAAACAGCACAGTCCACTGTGTCCTCCAGGGGCCCGGCCGGTTGCCCTTCATGTAATAGGAGCAGCACCACACAATTCATCTCACTGCACACTATTGCACATTTTGCACACATCTGTATATTTGGATGACAACATTGCTTTTTTGCACAGAGTTTTTGGCAGCGCCAATCTGCCATACTAATTTCAGTTCCATTCATTCACTATCCTGTAATGTTTTGGCAGGGCAGCAGCCAATGAGCACCATTCAAATTTGAGCTTTTACAGTTTATGTAATATTTTATTTATTACGCCCTGGGTTACACATAATTTTATAATATTTGTTCAAGGGGTATAAGGAATTTTTCCCCCCATCCTTTTCCTTCTGGTAATTCGTCGTGTGGTACTACCCCTTTCCTTCTTCATTTATTTAGTGGTTTAACCCCACAACTGTCAAAAATAAATTGTTAGTAGCTAGCAGCGCAAAAGTAAACCATACACATGGTAATGGGAACAACTAGAGGGAAATACGCCGTGTCTCCCAATGAACTCAGAAAAATAATTTTATGAGCACAACATATAAAAAAATAAATTTTTCTGTCATTCACTGAGAGACACAGGGGTTGATTTACTAAAACTGGAAACTGCAAAATCTGGTGCAGCTCTGCATAGAAACTAGCTTCCAGTTTTTTTGTCAAACCTTAGTGGATATAAACCCTCCATATACCCAGTGAAGTGAACAGCCTCAGATGATACACGGGGATGAAACAAATCTATCTATATAAGTCTTATCTGTGTATGCTGTCTTCAGCTTGATATACTGTTTTAGAAAATGCACATTCGTTTATATTTTTCACTTCTTCATTCCTATGTAGGAGGAGATGATTGCTAGACTCTATGAGACCCTGTGAGAGACTGTGTGAAAGCTGATTGGAGGAAAGGCACACACCCACTTCCCACACATGCAGAGCCATGTCTGTTTATTGTTTAGCTGGCTGCTAATCTATTTTTAGAAACCTCCTCCGTCTCTAAATTCTATGTCCCTTCTCCCAGAACGTGTGAGAAATTATCAGGCTGATTACAGAGCTACGGAGGAAGAGACAGCTACGGGACATAGCTCTTTGAAGAGAGATAAGAAAACACTACAGATAGATGTGTTCAACTCAAATTTCATGAATCAGGTTTACATCCACTTTAATTGAATGAGCTGATTGGTTACCTTTTACAGCTTCACAAGATTTTGTACTCCAGTTTTAGTAAATCAACCCCACAGTGTTTGAATAATAGATTACTCACAACCAGTGGAATGTCCACAACACAAGTAGTTCCCAAACAAGGGGGGCAGATTTATAAACAAACTCTAAAATGAGTCCGATGAGTACCCACACACATCAGACTTGTGCATTATTCAGGGACAAACTTTCAAACATTCAAGGCTGCAAGGTTGTCGCTGGGTACGAAGGTCTGATGTTAATAATTATTTTATGTAATTTTATAGGAATAAAAGTTTTGGATTAGATAGTACTATATGTTTGTTTTTTAAGCATTTGAAACAGAGTGGCCTATTGAGACATGCTGAGAGAAATAGGGGTTTTCTAAAGGTATTTAGGGTAGATTTTTTGTAAGTGAGTAGGCTCTGATGAAGAGGGTGTGCTCTCAAAATGCACAACCATGATACAACCTTGAGGTTGTGCCTATGTTGGCAATTCATGATAAGGCAATCGTAAATCCTATTTTGGAAATCCTATCTCCAGCCTATTGGTTGGGGGACACATTGGATCGACAATATAAAAGCTTATCAAGTTTTTTATTTTTCTAAGTATAATCCTTTTACATAATAAAGTTTTATTGAGAATTTTACACTATGTCAGCATGCTCTCTGTTTGTCTTCCTATAACTTAGTGCCCTTGGAGATGAAAGCAACACCTGTAAGCTGTAAGAGTAGTCCCTAACTTTGTTTAACATCCTTGTCCTTGCACATGCAAGGTTAAAAAGGCACATACAGGCTAGTGGTCAAAGAAAGATCATAAAAGGAACAAATCAGAATAGTGTATCGAAAATATAAAATATACAAAGAAATATACAAAATATACAACATCCTAGCTTAAATACATCTATACAGAATTGGCTCTTTCATAAAAATGCCAAAGCAGAAAAAATGGAAATAACAAAACTTATTATAAGCACTCACAAGATGGCTGTCATTGCACATGGTGAACACCAGGCAGGAATGGACCACCCATAATTGGTAACAGAATATTAAAACAACTAGTACTGTGCTAGGACAACATCGCAACAAATGGAAAATTACAAAATAGTCACACAAAAAAAACATGAAGATGAAGAAGATGAAGCAAGGATGCTGTCTATTTTTCTTTTTTGTGGGACTATTGCTATTTGTTCCTTTTGCGATCTTATCTTGACCCCTACTTTGTGTGTGTCTTTTTACCCTTGCATTGTGTGATGTCTTTACTAGGGGGTGTGTTGGGGGGGTGGAACTTTGGGTTTATTAGTCTTGAGAAAGATGGACAGAGGTTCATCGAAATGTCAACAACAAAAATGCTGCTGTTTTTGATTTACCTCCACTGGAAGACCCATGAGTGCTTCTATAGCTGTTTTGGAGATACATATATACAGGGTGGGCCATTTATATGGATACACCTTAATAAAATGGGAATGGTTGGTGATATTAACTTCCTGTTTGTGGCACATTAGTATATGTGAGGGGGGAAACTTTTCAAGATGGGTGGGGACCATGGCGGCCATTTTGAAGTCGGCCATTTTGAATCCAACTTTTGTTTTTTCAATAGGAAGAGGGTCATGTGACACATCAAACTTATTGGGAATTTCACAAGAAAAACAATGGTGTGCTTGGTTTTAACATAACTTTATTCTTTCATGAGTTATTTACAAGTTTCTGACCACTTATAAAATGTGTTCAATGTGCTGTATTAGATTGTCAATGCAACCCTCTTCTCCCACTCTTCACACACTGATAGCAACACCGCAGGAGAAATGCTAGCACAGGCTTCCAGTATCCGTAGTTTCAGGTGCTGCACATCTCGTATCTTCACAGCATATGGTTTTTTTATGTTTTTTATGGTCAGTAAAAACCAATAATGGGTGAGCTGCTCCTTCCAGGAGGTACCGCCATTCCTCCAAAGCCGAATTGATGGCCAGCAATTCCCTATCACCGACATCATAGTTCCAGCAAGATGGTCCACCACCACATTATGGGTGTCAGGTCCGAGCATTCCTAGATGAACAGTTTCCTGGAAAGTGGATTGGTCGTCGTGGGCCAGTTGAATGGCCCCCAAGGTCTCCCAATCTGACCCCCTTAGACTTTTATCTTTGGGGTCATCTGAAGGCAATTGTCTATGCTGTGAAGATACGAGATGTGCAGCACCTGAAACTACGGATACTGGAAGCCTGTGCTAGCATTTCTCCTGCGGTGTTGCTATCAGTGTGTGAAGAGTGGGAGAAGAGGGTTGCATTGACAATCCAATACAATGGGCAGCACATTGAACACATTTTATATGTGGTCAGAAACTTGTAAATAACTCATGAAACAGGAAGTTAATATCACCAACCATTCCCATTTTATTAAGGCGTATCCATATAAATGGCCCACCCTGTATATCTATCTAGCTCTATTTCTCTTGAGGTACTAAATAATATTCTTCTAGCATTAAACATTAATTAAATGAGAAAAAACAAAACCAATATGACAAAATATATATCATGTATAACTTGGAAACCATCCATAAAGATACTGTGCTTGACTGCTTTATGTCCATATTTTGTACAGAATACATAAATACATAAGCAAACTTTTTTTTTAAGTGTAAAAAATATTTTTATCCATTTAACAGCTTATAATAAAAAACATAAGAAGGACGTTTATTAAAGCTCTATTAAACCCAAAACCAATCATATTGTATTGCAGCTTATCAATCACTAGATGTGGTAACTGCATCAGTTTTATTCTCTTTGGCAGTTTTCACCTGGTGATCTGGCCAGTAACACACCTCCTGTATTAGTGAAGACTCTGGAGGAATGAGTACAGGAAGTACAACAGACAGCAGCATTGACAGTCTGGTGGGGGGGGGGGGGGGTAGTGCTAAATATATTATCAGATATAGATGCACTAACAAATTAAAGCCAAACTCCAGCTCACACTAATCAGTTTCAGAAACTGTTTGTTTGTTTTTTTCATTTTTGGGATTAATGTTTTGCATGAATAAATAAAAGTGATCATTTTAATCACCCCTGCCAGTGTTAAGTGGTTTGTCTCATCCATGTAAACCGATACATTATGCTGGAGAGCTTGTTCTTTTGAAAAAAAACAACAGACTTACTGGCCATATCACCAGATGAATACAGAAGAAAGAAAATCTTAAAGGAAACGAATGCAGCCATCACATCTAAGAATTGGTACGCTGCCATTGATAAGCTGCCATATAATAAAAAATATAATAATATTTTGGTAGGCAATTTAGTTAATACACACTGCCATCACTAAATTTTGCCAGGGCATCTTGGCATCAATGACTTCTAGTCACAAAGGGGTAAAAGTACATGGAAACCCTAACTGAATGACATTTAGTTTGCCAAAGCATTGTTCAACATAAAATTGTATTTTTTAAAAAACAAAATACTTCTTTGTGCCTTTTTTATTCTTGGAGCTTCTGCCATTTCCTATCTACATGTACACACTCCAGAGCAAATTTCCTGTTGGTTACAGCAGTGGATCATGCCTATGTAATGTGTGTTGAAACAGTCATTTGTAGTCACCATCAGAATTCTGGCCCAATTTGTTTATTGGTTTTATGTAAAACAAAAGAAACAAGAGCATTACAGATACAAAGAGCAGTGCATAGATGGACATAAATTTGCCCCATCTGGGCACAAAAGTGGTTATACAGAGCTACGTGTAACAGGAACAAGCAATTTTGAGGCTGGGAAGGGAATGTAATTTTAATATGGAGAAGGCCAATGGAGTGGGTACCTCAAGGAGCAACTAAGTCTGACAGGCAGTCAGGCTGTAAAAAATGCCATGTAAAAGTGATTGTAAAGTCTCGTTTTTAAAAAAAAACAAAAAGCAAACATGTTATACTTACCTCCTCTGTGCAGTTGGTTTTGCACAGAGTGGCCTGGATCCTCCTCTTCTCAGGTCCCTCTTTGCTGCTCCTGGCCCCTCCTCCTATCTAGTGCCCCCACAGCTAGCAGCTATCTATGGAGGCACCCGAGCTGAGTCAGAGCCCCGTGTATCCATTCAGACACGGAGGCACGGCCCCGCCCCTTGTCTCCCCTGATTGGCTGACTAACTTTAATTGACAGCCGCGGGAGCCAATGGTACCACTGCTGTGCCTCAGCCAATCAGAAGGAATGTCCTGGATGGCTTAGACATTCGTGGACATCGCTGGAGAGAGAAGGGGTTCAGGTAAGTAGTTAGGGGGTGCCGGGGGGGCTGCTACACACAAAAAGATTTTTTATCTTAATGCATAAAATTCTTTAAGGTAAAAAAGCTTCTGTCTTTACAACCCCTTAGTAGGAACCAGCAACTATACTAACAAACAGTAGGGGGTCGTGTAGGGGAATACCATTTCTGTATGACAAAAGAGAGAGAATAGTGGATAGCAAAAGCAAAGGAATAAAGGCAGGGAAATGGGAGAGAGAGGATAGGATAGTTCCCCAGGGGCAGAGGCAGGGGCAGGGGCATTTATGGAGCAGGCCAAAAAAATAGAAGTTAAGAAAAGGCTTTGCAACAGTAATGAGTAATCAAAGCTCCATCAGAATTCCATGTGACAGAGATAAATTGCAAGGGAATGAGACACAGCGTTATGGATTTTTTGGTAGAAACTAAATTCTGAAGAATGCGATAGATATAATTTTTGTGATTTTTGGATCGCAGCTGCCTATATTTTTGGCAGGACCAAAAACAAGAAATGAAAAAAAAGAAAACGCAGCGAAAAGATAAATGCAGGAGCAATATTGGGAGACAAAGGGAGACCATTGTCACCTTATAGCAGGAAGTGCCTAAACAAAAGATCTCGTGACAAGATTGTGAGATATTACTTTAAATATAATACTTTTTTGTTTGAAAAGATTTTATTGGGGTTTCAAGCATACAGTAGCACCATAAACAAAAATAAACACGGTAAGGGTAGGCCTTACTGCAGAAAACGAGAATGCATAAATTGCCGGGTACAAGAGCAATCGTAATACAATATATCCAGGGAACAGAAATGTGGGAAACCCGGGCTGAACCTTCCCCCACCCCACCCCCCGACGCCCCATCTGGGATCTAGCTGCATCCAGCGGGGGGCCACGCACCCACACCCGTGACAACCCCCTAGGTCCGACCTCTGTCATCCCAACAGTAAAATATAAAGACATATAACTTTCTTAGGGTCGAATGACCCGTAATATCACAACCCTGTTAGACTCTCATGAAAAAAACACAAAACGTTTACCTTAAGCAAAAAAGGAAAGGAATGAAAGGAAAGTTAGGGGAGAGAAGAGGAGAGAAAAGAAAAGAAAAAGAAAAGAAAAAAAAGAAAAGAAAAGAAAAGCGTCAGGAACGCTAAGGCCAGCGGAAGGGGAAAAAAGTCAGGAAGGAAGATTGATGTATCTCTGCCAAGGCTCCCACACCACATCAAATTTATCAGAGGAGTCCAGAAGAATAATGGCAAATTTTTCTTGAGTCATTATCCAGGTGATTTTCTTTTTGGCTGTATTGAAGGAGACAGATGGCCTCTTCCAAGCCCCCGCCAACGTGATCTTGGCGCCTAGTAAAATAAATTGAGTTAGTTTGTACATAGGTCTGGAGAGGCCATCCGGCTTAAAATGGAGCAATGCGATTTCTGGGTTTTGAGGAATCGCTTAACCCGTGATCCTCCTCAGTAATACGAAAATTCTGTTCCAGAACCCCCTGATCCTCGGACACTCCCACCATGTATGAAAGTAGGAGCCCAATAGGTCACACCCTCTAAAGCATAAAGAGGACAAGTTTTAAACATAATGAAAGGCGGGTGGGGACCAGGTACCGACGAAAGATCACCTTTACATTGGCCTCCATTAGAGAAATATTGACCAAACCCTTGGAAGATTTCATAAAGATGGAGAACCATTTGTTCGCATCCCAGGAGAGGTCCAGATCCCTCTCCCAGTTCTTGGCATATGAAGGTTTCAGGGGAGAGTCCATCAATGATGCATATACAGGGTGGGCCATTTATATGGATACACCTTAATAAAATGGGAATGGTTGGTGATATTAACTTCCTGTTTGTGGCACATTAGTATATGTGAGGGGGGAAACATTTCAAGATGGGTGGTGACAATGGTGGCCATTTTGAAGTCGGCCATTTTGAATCCAACTTTTGTTTTTTCAATAGGAAGAGGGTCATGTGACACATCAAACTTATTGGGAATTTCACAAGAAAAACAATGGTGTGCTTGGTTTTAACGTAACTTTATTCTTTCATGAGTTATTTACAAGTTTCTGACCACTTATAAAATGTGTTCAATGTGCTGCCCATTGTGTTGGATTGTCAATGCAACCCTCTTCTCCCACTATTCACACACTGATAGCAACACCGCAGAAGAAATGCTAGCACAGGCTTCCAGTATCAAGTATGGTCAGTAAAAACCAACCATTCCCATTTTATTAAGGTGTATCCATATAAATGGCCCACCCTGTATAATGGAAATGCCTCCCCTTTAGGAGAAGATATCGGAGCACCACTTCTTGTAGGGAGTGATACCTTCTAGAGCAGGATTTCCCCTCCATAACGAGGCAATATAATGATGGATTTGATGTAAGGGAAATCGTTCTGACTGGGGCATTTCTAGTTTGCTGATGCAATGTTCTAAGGAGAGGAGGCTCGACGAGGTGAGAAAGTGGCCTATTCTATAGAGCCCTTTGTTGGTCCACCACGCAAATGTGCAAATGACCTGGCCCGGAGGGAAGCTGGAGTTATTGAATACATGCTTCAGAGGGTGAATGCCAGACACCAAACCAGAGGCCCTAAATAGGGAGTCACAGAGGGTGATTGAGTGGGATAACGTAGGTGACAGGATAGAGGGTCTTGATTTTGGGTGAGCCCATACCAGAAAGTCTATTGTGTTGAGAGGGACCGCTTGTCTCTCTATCCCAGCCCAATCCGGCCTATTGGAGGTGGCATAAATGATAGAAAATTGAGCCAATTGAGCTGCCTGGTAGTACCTCCACAGGTTAGGGAGCCTCAACCCCCCTTGGTTGCGACGTCTCATAAGAACTTCCGCTGGACACCTGAAGCCCTTGTCGCCCCAAATTAACTTTTTAATTTGAGCTTGGAATTTAAGCAGATGCGACTCAACGATAGGGATGGGGAAGGACCTGAATAGATAAAGGATCCTCGGCAAGAGGGTCATCTTAACCGAATTAACCCTCCCTAACCAGGAGATACCCATTCTCCCCCAGGAAGCGAGATCCTCCGAGAGTTGTTTCAGTAAAGGGGGATAATTAATCTTATACAAAAGATACTGGGGGCCAGTTTGATACCTAGGTATGGAATTTGGACTGTGCTCCAAGAGAAGTGATAAAGACCCTTAATTTGCTGTACAATCCTCTCGGGGACATTCACATTGAGGGCCACAGATTTAGACATAAATATAATACTTTTTATATCACTTGCCGACCATATAACAACATATACGGTGGCAAGGTGACACTCTTGCGCCGGACCACATACCTAGTGCGTGATCCGACACTTCTGGGTAGGGTGCACGCATGCGCGACACCGACGGCCCGCTCCCACTGGGATTATACACAGCCGGAGTTGATCTGCTGGTACCACAAACTCGATGTCCGCCGGCACCTGCAGATCATCCAGCACAGAGGCAGAACCGCAGTCTGCCCATGTACACAAGGCAGATCGTCGTTCTGCAAAAAGGGAAGGCTGGGATCCTGTGCCTCTGAAAAGCAGGCACTAGAATCCATGTTTTCCCCTAGTAAAAGCATCTCCCACAGTACACTAAAACACTGGCTAGGAACAAGGTTAACCCTTTTATCTCCCCTGATGTTTAACCCCTTTCCAGCCAATGTCATTAGTACAGTGACAGTGTATAGTTTTAGCGCTGATCACTGTATTAGTGTCACTGGTCCTCAAAAAGTGTCAAAATTGTCAGTTAGTGTCCGACTGTCTGCTGCAATATTACAGTCTTGCTATAAGTAACCGATCACCACAATTACTACTAAAAAATATTAACAGAAACATCCCATAGTTTGTAGACGCTATAACTTTTGCGCAAACCAATCAATATACACTTATTGGGATTTATTTTACCAAGAATATGCAGCAGAATACATATTGGCCTAAACTGATGAATAAATTTGATTTCTTTAATGCTTTATAGCAAACAGAAAAAAATATTGTTTTTTTTATCAAAGTTGTCGGTCTTTTTTTGTTTAAGGCGCAGAAAATAAAAACTGCAGAGGTGATCAAATACCACCAAAAGAAATCTCTATTTATGGGAAAAAAGGAAATGCATTTTACTTGGGTACAGCGTTGCACGATCGCGCAATTGTCAGGAAGTAACGCAGTGCTGTATTGCAAAAAAATGGCCTGGTCAGGAAGGGGGGTAAGTCTTCCAGAGGTCAATTGGTTAATGAAGCTGCAGATTTAGAAATATTGAAAATGACTTTTAAAATTGCATTAATATTCTGAAGCTTATATGAAATGTTAAAATATATAAAACTATTAGTCCATAGTCCTATAAACAGCCCAGTTGTGTGTGAACAAAACACCTCTACAAGAAAATAGCAATATAAATAATAGTGCAAGTGCTATAACAGTCCATAAAGTGAACTCTTCAGTGCATAACAACAGGACTTCCACAGTTGAATCCTCCACCTGTGTCACCACGTGAATGAATAAACACACTGAGGCTCACCAGAACATTGAGGGTTAATCAGCCCATCAAGATCACCTGTCAGGCACTCCTTTCACTAGTTATTATCTCGATAATCCGGGAAAATTGGCTTTAACACGCTCCTGCTGTCCCTTCAGCTCCCCCAATGCTCATACAGGAGACAAGCGGAAAAAAAAAAAAACTCCCATAGTGTATCACTTAAAACGCTAAAATTTTAATAGTAAAAAATGCGCTTACACAAACTTGGAAGTTACAAGCAGATAGCCAACATCTGAGCTGTCCTCCCCGATCCGTGGCTCGATCGTGTCCATCCACCAACTCCAGATCTCCGGGTTGTACGTACGTCACGTTCGGATTGCCAACACGTTCGGGTCAGACCAGCTCTGTCCAGGTCGTCGTATGGCCACGCCCCTGACGCGTTTCCTCACTTCAGACTTGGTCACAAGGGTTTATTATTATATGAAATGTTAGTGATTGGGTTTACATATACTTTAAGCCATGAAGACATAGAGTTAAAGAATTTAACTTGTTACAAATTAAAGTGATACTAAAGTCTTTTTTTTTCTTTAAAAACAAACATGTCCCACTTACCTGCCCTGTGCTGTGGTTTTGCATAGAGCAGCTGGATCCTCCTCTTCTCGGGTCCCTTTTTGGTGCTCCTGGCCCCTCCCTCCTGTCGAGTGCCCCCACATCAAGCAGCTTGCTATGGGGGCACCCGAGCCAATCCACTGCTCTGTATGTCCATTCAGACACGGAGCTGTGGTTTTGCCCTCCCCTCTCTCCTAATTGGCTAACTGACTTTGATTGACAGCAACAGGAGCCAATAGTGCTGCTGCTGTGTCTCAGGCAATGATGAGGGAGAGTCCCGGACAGCCGAGGCACTCGTGCAACAGCGCTGGATAAAGATGGGGCTCAGTATTAGGGGGGCTGAGGGGGGCTGCCACATGCAGAAGGCTTTTTATCTTAATGCATTAAGGTAAAAAACCTTCTGCCTTTACAACCACTTTGGTTTTTTTTTTATCCTTTTATATGCATAACATCTATACATATGAATATACTGATTTAATATTGCTGTAGCAACTTTGCCAGGGCTGTGCTATGTTGTGGATGGCCAAATGAACATGCTGCAGAATTTATGAAGTTCTAGATGACTGCCACCAATCCAACAAATCAGCTTAGTGTAGGAACACTGGTTTCATGACGCAGGTTCAGAATGGGTTTCCCAAGATTTGCCAGCTAGGTACTGAGGGGCACCTTTTGAAAGTGATTTTAAATGCGGACTGATTACTTTTAAGAAAGGATTGATAGCTTTGTGAATATTACAGTACTTTTTAGTATGAAAACATGATTAATGGACCTGAATCCTACAGAGTGCTGACTAAAAGCATGATGGAATGGTGGCCAGGCAGTGATCTTACTGCTCCCCATGAAGCAGTGGCTAGATTTTTGTTAAATGTCTGTTAGTCTGACACTGTGAAAGAAGGCTTGAGATGTATGCATCATACCAAAGCTGACCCTACCGATTATTAAAGGCTGGCATTACTGCTTTCTTTTTGTAACAGCTTTATGCAAGGCTGTTATTCTGATGCTTATTCAGCAATGTTGTTTAATTATTGATCTGCAACAAATATAGAACTTTTTTTTATACAAATATATCAGCCTCCACAATCTGGAATATTTCAATGTTGCCTTATGCACAGAAATGTTTACACTTCGTCCAACTGCCCTACTTTTTATTAAAATAATAATTATTCCTAGGCAGGGTGATGTGCTGTTTTCTGGACACTATGTACACCACCTTGCTGGACTCACTAGCCTTGATTTTCCTGCATTGCATAGCGAAGCATAGAGCCAGAGCCAGCCAGTGATGTCACAAAAATTAGGAATGTTTAAGAAGGATGCAATTTTTTTCTTTTTGTTTGTGTGGACACAACTGTCATGAGTACTTCATGGTAGTATATGGATAAGCAGACCCTGTCCACTTTGGAGCCTTAAAACGATACCCAAGTATGTTTCAAGCCAATTTTTGTTTTCTCTCAAACCAAAATGCTAACACCTATTAGCTTTTTATTTTTGTCTGTTTCTCTGTTGAAAAAAATCCATCACTGGTAAAATGTGGTCCCAAGGGCAGGAAGTCATAGGAAATATCTATAACTGAGCCCCAGATAGGATGAAAACCTGACAGGAATTCTACATTTCCCTATTCTAACCAAAAACTAATATAAAATTGAAATATCAGTCTAGTTAGACCAGTGTTATGTCACTTACTTTAGGGAATAAGATCTTCATGTTCTGCAAGAAAACATTGAACCTTGAGCCACTGACCATCCTATTTTGATCTTTGACCTTCTGCATTCTCTTAACCTCAGTTCATTACCATAACTATGTAAAATAACACTTTGTAAATTTATCAAGCTCAAGTTATTTAATTAATGTCTAGTAAGTTATTGAGGGGCAAGAGGATATTGCCATGGGCATAGCGTGAAGGGGTGCAGGAGTTGCCATAGCAACCCCATATTTAGCTCCAGTGGGGCCGTGGCTCCATGCTCTTACTGAAAAATCCAGCATGTACCACCACAAAAACCTGGAAACAGAATCCAGGTCTGATCCGCTTTGTGTCTCCCAGGGCCCCAGCTGAGTTCTGTAATCCAGTCCAGAGCTTCCAGTTTACCTTCTGCCCAGACCCCAGACCACACCCCTCCCCTCCGCTCTCATTGGCTGGAGGAGAGACATCTGAGTTCCGTCTCAGATTTAGCAGCCTGGGACAGGAGCTTCTAAGAGACATGCTGCTGTGCAGGAGTGTTCTCACATGTGGGAACGGATTATAACAGGCACACTGACACCGCATCTGGTCTGCCAGCAGACACAACACAGACTCACCGACAGTCAGAAAAGTTTTGTAATGTAAACAATCCTAACACCTTCTGGGGGACCCCTCCCCCTACCAATTTGAAATGGAAACTGATGTTGACAGGTATTCTGGTGTTATGATGGGGGCTCTGATGTGATGATGAGGGGCTCTTATATGATGCAGAGGGCTCTGATCTGATGCAAGGGGCTCTGATGTGATGCAGGAGGCTCTGATATGATGCAAGGGGCTCTGATGTGATGCAGGGGGACTCTGGTGTGATGCAGGGGGGCTCTGATGTGATGCAGGGGGTCTCATGTGATGCAGGGAACTCTGATGTGATGCAGGGGGCTTGTGATGTGATGCAGGGGACTCTGATGTGATGCAGGGGACTCTGATGTGATTCAGGGAGACTCTGATGTTATGCAGGGGGCTCTGATGTGATGCAGGACGTAGTGTAGTCTCGGGGGACGTATTGTAGTCTCAG
>BLSH010258084.1:1064879-1075566 GCA_018402905.1 Glandirana rugosa | reverse complement strand
ACAATATTCGTTTGAGGCGTTCACCGTCGTCCCCATGGGTTAGTAGGACCCTCTTTCTACATTTTGTCGCCTCCATAACAAGGTCTCAAACTAACCACGCAAGACAAACGGGCAACCAGACGCCTACTATCCGGCTCCTTTTACGGTTGAACTAGACATTGTCGAGCGTGTCCCGAAAGGTTTTTGCCCTCCACTTGACCTGGGGGTCTGTGCTATAAACGACCATTAGGTACGTTAGACTGTTAGAGGAATTACTTCTGAGCTCGACAGAGATGTCGTCTCCCGCACGAGAAGTTCCCATATTTTACTCGGTAGAACCTGTCTGCTAGCTGTTAGTGTTTATAACGGCATGTCGTGAGCCTTCCACCATTGAGTTGTTGTTTCAGGTACCTCTAGTAGACGGTCCCAGACAGACCCTACCCGTTTCCAAACTCATCCGGGGTCCGAGCCGAAGAGTGATTGTCGATCGTCTGTCCAAGATGGCTCATTTTATACCCTTGAAGAGCACGCCCTCTGCTGTAGAGACAGCTCGAGTCTTCATTAAGGAGATTGTCAGATTGCATGGATTACCAGCAAATATCGTGTCTGGGGGTCCAGTTCACCTCCCGTTTTTGGAAAGCCCTGTGCGAGCTGTTACAGATCAAGTTGGCATTTTCCTCGGCCTATCATCCGCAGACCAACGGGCAAACAGAACGCACCAATCAAACTCTGGAACAATACCTCCGCTGTTTTACATCTTTCTCCCAGGATGATTGGGTACCCCTGCTGCCACTTGCGGAGTTTGCTTATAACAATGCCAGTCATTCGGCCACAGGGCAATCCCCGTTTTTCGCAAATTATGGCTTCAACCTGTCCTTCTTGCCTGACTTTACTCCTGAATCCGCAGTCCCAGCGGTACAGAATACAGCGGAGTTCTTGAGTCGTAATAACAAGGTCCTCCAGGAAGCAATCGCCAAGGCACAGGCGGACAACAAAAGGGCTTTTGACAATAAGAGAAGGGGGGAGCTGAAGTTGCAGCCTGGTCAGCGGGTGTGGCTTTCTACAGCAAATCTCCGATTGGCTTGTCCCTCCAAGAAGCTGGCACCCAAGTTCATCGGCCCCTTTCCGGTGAAAAGGATCATCAACGAGGTGTCTTATGAACTTTCATTACCTGACTCTTTGAAGATTCATCCGGTATTCCATGTTGCCCTGCTAAAGCCTGCTGTGACTGACCCCTTCCCGGATAGAGGGTCCAGACCACCAGAACCAGTCCTCATTGATGGAAGCGATGAGTATGAGGTGGAGGCTATTCTGGACTGCAGGAAAAGACAAGGTCAGACCCAATTCCTGATTAAATGGAAGGGTTATGGACCAGAAGACAACTCCTGGGAACCTGAATCAAATATTCATGCAAAAAGATTGATTAAAGCCTTTTTCCAGTCTCACCCAGAGAGAAAAACATTGATTGGCATCCGGAGGCTGCCCCTTGGGGGGGGGCAATGTCAGGGATCTAGACGAGCTTTGCGATCCTGCGCGCTTATGCGCACGCGCGCACTGATTCAAATGAAGTTTCCCACAACCGTTCAGAGACGTGCACATGTACACATGCGCAGGAATGTTGTCAGAACCCAGAATCCGTCATAGCAGGAGGACTTTAGGACCCAGAATCTGTCAGAGCAGGAGGGCCCTAGGACCCAGTAGCTCTGTCAGCACATCACTTGGGCCTTTATAAGGAAGTCAGACCTTGGCTTTAATGCTGTCTGATCTGCAGCTTGTCAGTACCTGTACCTGCTTGCCGTTATCTGCTACCTGATCCGTTACCTGATTGACCTGGCTTGTTTAGACCACCCTGTCTTCTCCTACCCTGACCCGGCTTGTTTTGGATCCTGCTGACCTCTGCCTGCCTGATCTCCATTGCCGAACCCAGCTTGCCTCTGACCATCCCCCGCATACCGATTCTGCTACTATATTCATCTGTGTTTGACCCGGCTTGCTTGACCATCCTCCTGCCTGCTTCTAAAGTCAGCTGTCTGCTGTCCTGTGCCCTGCATCTAGCTGCTGTGATTGCTGTCTGCTGCTGCTGTTCCTGTTTCCAGCTGTCTGCTGTCCGGTGTTACCAGCTCCACTCCAGCATCCAGTCTCCTGCTGTTTTCCAGAGGCACTCCTACCTCGCTGGACTCACGTGACCACTGTTCCCATTCCAGTGGGCTCTGAGTTAGAGCTGTATGAGAGGTCTCCTCCTACAAGAGACAGGCTCCACTCGCTCAGGTACGTGGTTCATTACAGCCCCTCTGTGTAGGCTGCTACTTTATACCGCAAGTACCATATATCTGTATTCTTATATCTAAGAGCGAATATACCTGACATTACTATGTGTAAGGTAATCTGTTTCACAGTATTATGACCAGGATGTTTGGATTAAAGTGAAGTATGTAATTGAAGATATTATGCTATTATTATTTGGTTGGGTGTTTAGGCTTGGTCCTCTCATCCTTCATCTAAAACATGATTATGGTGATAATCTCTAATAAAGGTGTAAGGTAACCGTTATTTATTACATTGTATATTATATATTATGTCAAGACCTTGAGGTTCTACAGACCACAGAGGCAGTCTGTACTTGTCCTATGGTATTCCCTGCAGTCCCCTATGGGTTCTATAGTACATGCATTTGGTACCATGCATACACAATTTGCACTCTAGGTGACCTCTGCAACTATGTAAGATGTAGGTTAAATGTTATGCAAAATTCATGTTAACATTGTGTATTAGCATTATTAGACTTTCCCTTACTGTCTTGGGGAAGCAGACTACTGTCTAAGAAACATGTCATAATTCTAATAACAATTACTTGTGCATTCTGAAAGAGAAAATAGACACTATAACAACCTATTTTGAAGATGGTAAAAGGCATGTTATGGGTGGATGATACATCTAGTAGCGTCATTCAAGTATGTATGAACCTGCTATAATTTATGTTTTATGATATGCTATTTTAGAGATTACTTGTAAATAAAAATATGCTTCTATTATCATAACTAGTTTGATGTTTATGTTTTCATAATAAATTTCACATTGAAAATCCCTTTATCCACTCTATCTCAATTGAGGGGCTGAATGTGTCAAGTGTGATCCAGAGTACATCATCACAGTATTACCTGCCCTGCTTAACCCTTGTGGCTATGTGTGTTTGACCCTCTAGTGGAACTGGGGTCAAACATTAAGGTGAGGGAGTGTGCTAGCTGGTGGAGGGAGAGCACGTTTTGATGTGTTGCATGCACACCTTGAGGATTTTCTACAGTGAATCATTCCTTTGTGGAACTGCACTTAATCTGAACTTTTATATGAGAATTTTAGTTTGCTTTCAGATTACTATTGGACTTAGACTATTTTTACTGTTATTATAATTTATTTTTGCGCTGTATCCTGCTTTTTATATGTTTATCTCATACATACTTTATGCCATGCCATGCCATGTGCTCTTATATCTTGCTTGTCCTTTGATATGGCCATTCAATTTTAAGCAAGTTTTACCTGCTGGGAAGGGAAGGCTTTCTCTGTCTGGTCGGCTCATTTGCTTTTTGCACCCGTCTGATTCATCCATATACATATGGTTCCCTTTTGAGCTCTCCCCAGCTTGTAAGCAGATCGGTTTTCATTTCATGGATCGATGGGCAATTTTACCTTGAGACACCCCCTGTTTTTTTCTCCCTTTGTGTGCTATATGGATTACTGCACTTTCATCTAGTGTTCCCTCTGCTATCACATTAGTTGGATACTGAGTACAACACTCTACTTGTATCTTACATGCCTGGCCCTTAAGAAGCGGGGGAACCCTCGTAACGCGTAGACCATCTGACACATGCATGTGACAATTCATGATCTGTAAGGGTTTATAATTTGTACTTATGTCCTTTTTAATGATATGTTTTCAACATATTTTATGGATTTGTTAACCAGTACAGATCCGCGCTATAGCCGAAAGATGGCTACAGCGCGGATCTAAATTGCCGGGGGGACATTCATAAACGTCTGCCCCTTTGCACGCTCCCAGCGTGCACTCACAGCCGGTGGCAGCACACCTAATAGACTGCCAGAACAGGGAACCGCCAATGTAAACACGGCGGTTCTCCGCTCTGTGAAGGGGGACATAACAGATCTACTGATCCCTGTGATCAGGATCAGTGAGATCGGTTATGTCTCTGCCAGCCCAGCCCACACACAGTTAGAACACACACATGGGAAACAGTTAACCCCTTGATTGCCCCCTTAGTGTTAACCCCTTCCCTGGCAGTGACATTTATACAGTAATCAGTGGCTATTTAAATTTCTGATAACTGTATAAATGTCAGTGGTTCCAAAAAAGTGTAAAAAATGTCCGACACATCCTCTGCAATATCACAGTCCCGATAAAAATCACAGATCACCGCCATTACTAGTAAAAAAAAAATAATAAAAACACCATAAATCAATTCCCATAGTTTGTAGATGCGATAAATTTTGCGCAAACCAATCAATATATGCAGATTGCATTTTTTTTTTACCAAAAATATGTAACAGAATATATATCGGCCGAAACTGATGAATATTTTTTTTAATATTTTTTTTGAATATTTATTTTAGCAAAAAGTTAAAAATATTGTTCTTTTTTCAAAATCGACGCTCTTTGTTTGTTTATAGCGCAAAAAATAAACCGCAGAGGTGATCAAATACCACCAAAAGAAAACTCTATTTATGAGGAAAAATTATAAAAATTTTGTTTGGGTACAATGTTGCACGACCGCGCAATTGTAATTCAAAATGCGACAGTGCTGAAAGCCAAAAATTGGTCTGGGCAGGAGGGGGGTTTAAGTGCCCAGTAAGCAAGTATTTAACCAGTTCAGTTCAGAGCTATAGCCGATCAGTATACACCGATTGCGATTTTTTTTTACCAAAAATATGTAGAATATATATCGGCCAAACCCGATGAATAGTTTTTTTTTATATATTTATTTTGGATTTGTATTATAGTAAAAAGTTAAAAATATTATTCTTTTTTCAAAATCGTTGCTCTTTGTTTGTTTATAGCACAAAAAATAAAAACCGCAGAGGTGATCAAATACCACCAAAAGAAAGCTCCATTTGTGGGAAAAAAATTATAAAAATTTTGTTTGGGTGCAACGTCGCATGACCGCGCAATTGTCATTCAAAATGCGACAGCACTGAAAGCCTAAAATTGGTCTGGGCAGGAGGGGGGTTTAAGTGCCCAGTAAGCAATTGGTTAAACTATAATAAAACCTATATGACATCTTACCCATTTTGTGCAGTCCTATGTTCTCATTTGGCATATATAGTCCCACCCCAGGTTACCCCATTATGATTTGCAGCTCATACATACTGTACATATTTGAATTGTAGCTGTTTGCCTGAATTTATACTCTAAATCCTATTTAGAATGCTCTGAAGCTTAGTTTCTGGTCATAAATATAGTCCTATCAGATAAGGCATTCGGTAACATCAGCACATGCAAGGACGCCATTGCCATAAACCTGTACCAAAGTGGAACTCAAGTTTTGAGATTTGTCAGAAGGTTTACACGAGTACTATGTAACTATGTGTTTGAAGAAATATGGCCTTTGCTTAAAAACATGGTATAGAAACAATTTATAGCAACAATGTATAAATCACCATTATTTATGGATGCTATAATTAACCATAGTAACAGATCAGAAATTAGCTGGCTTCATTACTAAATGTTTCTATCAGGAAATAATATGGATGCACGCAACACTAAGATATATAGTACATACATTGCTTCTAGTGTAAAATCATTGGGGCCGATTTACTAAAACTGGAGAGTGCACAATCTGGTGCAGCTGTGCATGGTAGCCAATCAGCTCTAACTTCAGCTTGTTTAATTAAGCTTTGACATAAAACCTTGAACCTTTCTATGCAGAGCTCCACCACAGTTTGCCCTCTCCAGTTTTAGTAAATCAACCCTATTTTATTTTGATTTTATATTCTTTTATTTCTGTCATGCAGTATTTCATGCTATAAACACTGAAAAAACCTAATTAAAGCAATCTTAAGGCGGATGAAAAAAAAAATATTTTATAAGCTAAGATTGAAGTGGTGTTTTCAGCACTTTGCCGTGATAATGATCAACATTTGTCTTGAAATACAGATAGCTGAAATATACAGTAGCTTAGATAAGTTTATGCCTAATATCCTTGCTCTAAGCTAATCTTGCTATAGTATTAAGGCTATAATAAGAGAACAGCACACAAGAGCACAATGGGTGTAAAACTAATGGATTATGTTTAGGCATTCTAAGGAGTTTGGTATTGTGTTCTACAGTAGATATTTAATCAAAGAAACCTATTAATGTACAGAGGATAAAAAGATCTGTGTGACTAATAATGAGATGACTAATTTGTTAAGGCGTTAACTTCACAAATATGATGGGTTCATATAATGTCAGACTTTTTCATTTTACATTATTACTGGCATGTTTTCTTACTGATAAGCCTATCAGTGAACATTATGTGTAAAATGACACTTCAATTTTTGTCGATCATTAGGTTGCATATGCTAGTGACTTACTGATTACTGCTGTAATAGTTTGGCAAGGTCAGGCACTGTTTTCTCATTAGATATATCAATTTAACCTTTGCCATTTTATCTATTTTTGAAACATGTAAAGTCCAACTTTAATTTTATTTTTTTTTTTTTAAACATAACGCTTTTATTGAAGCAAGTATAATAAGAAAGGCTTAGATACATCCATGAGGTGATGAAACATCATGACAAGACTATAATTCCCCTGGGAGACCAGGAGTAACAGCTTGAGGATATCGTTAGCAGATATGTAAACATATACTAAAGATACATGAAAGAAAAAACAAAAAAAAAAACACAAGAAAGTCCAAACACATTACTGTATGGTCACATGTTTTAGGGAATTACTTCTAGTGGCACTTAGAAAACTTGACCATAATTTTCCTTCATTGGGAGAATCATAGAAACCTTTGTTCTCATGAAAGTAACGAAATCAAATAAAAGCAAATTGGTTGAAGAAGAGTAACAGTTAAGTGAAAGATCAGGGTTGAGAATGAAATGTATAGTCATAGAGGTACTACTGATAGATTGAGGTCCGGTGAACCTGTATAGTTATGTTATTCCTTTCAGTAATCTAAAGATAATACGCGTCACATAGCGGTACAAGGGTATCTTCTCTCTTGTATAACCTTATATTCATCTGACCACCTGAAGGTACGCCACGGCTGCCATGTCTTATGGAATCTCTCTACATGTTCAGACGCCTGCGCTCTAGTTTCCTCCATCTCGCAGACATCTGACACCTTTGCCAGCCAGTTGCCAATAGTGGGAATTTTTGTGGAGTTCCAGTGCAATGGAATTAGGGAATTTGCTGCATTCAGCAGATGTTTTGTAAGGGATTTTTTGTACACTGTGGGTGAACGATTGTTAATGTGCAGTAAACAACCTGCGGCGTCCAGGGGAAGATCAGTGTTTGTGATGACTCTGATATTCTCTTTTACCCTGTCCCAGTACGGTTGTAGAGCTGGACATTCCCACCATATATGTAGGAGAGACCCTTTATCTTTTTTACAGCGCCAGCAAGTATCAGGTGTCTGCGGGTTCCATTTATTCACCTTGACCGGTGTCACATACCATTGGGACAATAATTTGTAGGCAGTTTCCTGCATTTTAGTGCTAATGAAGCATTGATGGGCCATCAAACAAGCACCTGTCCACTGTTTATCTGTCAGCTCCTTTTGGAGAGTGTCTGACCATTTCTTCCTGAGAGCCTCCGAGTCATCTGGTTTACTGGCTTGAAGCCACTGATAAGCGACTGAAGTCGCTTTTTGAAATTGCTCACCTGCACGACAGACCGATTCAAAGGGCGTCAGTGATCTAGCAAAGTGTGGTTTGTGTTTCCTGTCCGATAGGTAGCTGTGCATTTGTAAGTACGACCAGAATGGAAGGTGGCGAATCTCATGTTCCCTCATTAGGCCCAGGCGATCTCTCACGCCTCCTGTGTGGAAACAATCCCCTGCCCGTAATGATTGTGTTGTGCGTCCTGACTTGTATATCTCCTTTCCTTGACCTGGGGTGAAAGCTGGGTTGTCTTGTAGAGGCACAAGAGGATTTAACCTCGAGGTCACTTTGGAGTACTTCTTTAACCTGTTTATGATCTCTAATGTTGTTCCCGTGATCGGGTGTGATTTCATATCACGTGGTTGATCTTCTTTGGGTAACCATGGTGCGGAGGTCAGCGGTATGGAACCGACCTCGGCTTCCAGAGAGACCCAATCTTTTGTATCTCTGTGGCAGTGCCAGTCTATCACCCTTGTTATGTGCGCTGCCTTGTAGTAATCACTAATATCTGGTATGCCTAATCCTCCTCTTGTTTTAGGGCCCATCAATAATGACATTCGGAGTCTGGGACGTTTTTGGTTCCATACAAAACTCCCAATGTATGATTGAATGGTCTTCAGGAATTTCAGTGGTATTAAAATTGGTAGGGCACGTATGAGATACAATAATTTGGGTAGCACTATCATCTTGGTGATAGCCACTCTTCCAAACCAGGAAAAGAAACCAGATCTCCATCTATCCAAATCTACTTTTATCTCTTTCAGTAGAGGTGGGAAGTTTTGAGCAAAAGTGGAGGCGGTGGAGGGGGTCAGCCAGATCCCTAGGTACCTCAGCCTCTGTGAGTCCCATCTGAAGTGCGAGTTCTGTTTGACCCTCTCAAGTTCTGTCTCTGGTAGATTTAGGTTAAGAGCCTCCGACTTAGAGTAATTAATTTTTAGGTTGGAAATATAACCAAAATGCGTGAACTCCCTGGTGAGATTTGGTAATGAGGTGTGTGGCCTCGACAGGAAAAACAGTAGGTCATCCGCGTAAGCAGCAACCTTGTATTCCCTGTCCGATACCCCAAACCCTTTAATGTCTGGGTTGGCTTGAACTCTTCTAATGAACGGTTCCAGGGTCAGGATAAAAAGTAGGTTAATTTTATTTTTAGTGTAAGGTATAGTGGGAAAGAGCATTTCTGTACAGTTTTAAAGCTATCTCTGTTCCAACGAAGGAAAATTCCCATATCTTCCTGTAGTCTGGCCTGTCAACAGGATAGAAGGTAAAATGAAATATTCATTATGGGAAAACATACATTAATGAAATCATTTTACAGAAACACAAAAAAAAAAAGTATTTTTTGAAACTTAGTCTAGCAGTCAAATCAAAGGGAGGATCCCCAAAAGTTAAAATGACTTATAAACTGGGTATCGAAAGAAAGGAAGAATAATGGTTAAGTCAATCCTTTAACAGTTTTAATGCATGAAAGATATACATACAAAACTTAAAGATAAAAAGATAAGTATTGGTAACAGAAATATTAAAACCAATTGCACAGGGCCCTGTGTTATATTTTATATAATGAGTCCAATGTACAGTATATTTTATTTTTTCAATGTGGTATAACATTACTGTATATACTTTGGAATGGCGTATATCCTTATTTCTAAGCTAATTCATCAAATTTGAATATTTACCTCTGCTTTATCAGAAAAGTATTGGCTTCTGTTTGAAGACTTTTAATTTCTTTAATGTATTTTTAATTTTGCATAAAGTTATTTATTCATCAATAGCTGTGTTTATAGCATCTTTATATTTGAAGGCCAATGCATATACTGTACCTGTAGGCAAATAGGAGCTCAGCCATGGATCAGGAATTAGCACCTGGAGGTGCTGAATGTTATTCTTAGAACAAGCATATATGATGTTAATTGATTGCTCAATTCATCCTTGCATGTTGCAATCAATACAGTTCTGACAGACGTTCTAAGCTTTCCGCACTATAAGGCTGGGTTCACACTGGAGAACGCAGCAGCTCCCAGCAGGGGTCCGGTGCGTCTCCATTCACTTTTTTAGGTCTGATTTCAGTCCAAATTTTGGGTTGAATTCAGACCTGAAATGGACCAAAAGTTGCCCAGGACTCCTGTGCAATTCGCACCAGAGCCGCTGCAGAGATGTGTGAACTGGATCCATGAGAGCCAGTCCCAATCTCCTGGGGGAAACCCGCATCCAATTCGCATAGGTGTGAATCCAGCCTAAAATGTGTTTTTATTGTTGCCTGTGTCCCCATTGGGGGGACTTTCCCCTTATGTCCTGTTCTGTCTAACACTGATCAAATAGACAGGAAGTGGGGAGATTTTTCATTTGAGCTCTACTGCCTGTTAAATAGACTGAAAGCAAGGAGAAATGAGGAGGAGACACAAAGAGTAATAGAAAGATGATAGCATATATTATATGGCATATGGAATATGACTGAAAGCCAGTGGCATCACTAGGTGGGTGCGGGGGGTATAGGCCACACCAGAGTGACACCCGCAGAGGGGTGATGCCATCCTGACCTGAGTCCTGGTGCTGCGGCCACGCTATCTGCGAGTGTGAGTGAGACTCCGTCTCACTCTCACTCTGACTGCTTTCTGTCACAAGCCACCCGCAGAGACGAGTGACAGTCTGAGCGGCTGCAGTTCACACAGAATTAATCCTCCCCGCTCCACTTGCCGTCCATGTGCTTGAGGTGAGGGGGAGGGGAGGGGGTGGTATGTCCAGGGGGCCTGTACTGATGAGGGATGGATTGTTCTGGGGGGCTGTAATGATGGGGGGTGTTTTTTCCTGGGGGGGTCTGTACTGATGGGGG
>BLSH010258084.1:1022042-1036758 GCA_018402905.1 Glandirana rugosa | reverse complement strand
AAACTTCACGGCCCTTAAAAACCTTCCAGTAAAAGATCAAGTCTTATAATATCGTATCCCTATATGGAAAAATCAACCACCATAGCCTCACATCCTTAGAGGTTCGAAGATCCCCCTGGAATTAAGAACCATTCCCTACACTCCGATCCTTGTACTCCTACGACAGTCCTAACGCGAGTGGATGTCCACCGCGACACGACGAGACCCGACCAACGACGTCGAAGTTACCGGTGGTCGTCCACAGAGGGGTCTCGGTCGTTCGACATTATTAGTCGGTGTGGACCCAAGTCGGTACTTACCGATAAATTCAGACAAGGAGGGAAAGGGGTCACGCAGTGCTAAGTCAAGCGGAAGGACGACGATGACGCACTGGGGAAAGGGAGGAACAGACTTAAATAGCCATTCATGGCTGAACCCAGGTGTGGCTGATTATTACAGCTTGCTGGCTCTGGGGAGACACCTGCTGGTGGCCATTGAAGCTGCAGCAACCAGCCCAGAGCAGCACAGCGCCACCTGTAGGTGAGCGCAATCCTGACAGCATCCTCATGTTCCTAGCCTCACATCCCTTACCAAGAATTAAGGTCCCCCTAGAAGCTTGGAGATTCCTACACTCCGATACCACCAACTAAAAAGGTATATCCCTATGCTATAATATTCTGAACTAGAAAATGACCTTCCAAAAATTCCCGGCACTTCAAAAATGGGAAAGAGACCTCTCTAGTTCATACTCTACACAACAGTGGAAAGCAGCCATACAATCCACATACAAATACTCCAAGTGCACCAATCATTGGGAAATGATGCTCAAACTCCTGCATAGATGGCACTACACACCATACAAACTAACGAAATTCCAACAGCTCTCCCCAATGCTGGAGAGGTTGTGGGAAAGTAGGCAACCTAATCCACATAATGTGGGAGTGCCCATGCCTTACAAGCTTCTGGGGACAAACCTTTAAGTTATTATCCTCCACCACAGGCATTTTAACTACCCCCAATCCTGCACTAGCACTAATGAATCTAGGTATAGAAAAAATCCCCTTACAAATGAGACAAATAACAACACACATCCTTTTAGCAACCCGAAATACGATCCTTAGAAAGTCGAAATCCCAAGACACCCCCAACATATCGGAGACCATAAATATTGTACGGCTAAACCATTCCTACAAAAGGAGCTTAGAGGTCAACTCACTAAGATGTAAAGCCTTCGATGACAGACGGTTCACTTGGGTGAACACTGCCACCGTACCCACGCCATAACCGCCAAAACCACACTTCTGATTCCAAATCTTGAATAACTATACACACAACTCCCACATTGCGCGCCCTATACCTTCCCCCTTCTCCCCCCCCCACCTTATTGATATTTCATTATCACCTTATTGTTACTCAATAAATAATACATAGGAGGAGCAACATCTCCCAGGACCCTCGAGCACAGCGTGTACCCATGAGGGGTGCAAGAGGGCACTGAGGGATCTAACAAACGCTAAACCTAATGCTACTTCCCGTCAACTGATACTTTCACCAGAACAATGTAATATTATGATTACCCTTGTATGCTCTGTTTTGTACACCATGAACCTCACCTTATGTAACATCTATACAAGTTACCTTAAATATGTACCATTGAAATACCCTAATAAAAATTTATTGAACAAAAAAAAAAAAATAATATAAATTTGTGCTTAATAGTACATTTGCATCCACAATGAGGAGAGCGTCAAATAAGGGACATGGTCGTGGTCGTGGTGCTGCTGGTGTTGCTGGTGTTGGTGAAGCTCCTTTTGCAAGGAGAGGACGTGGTCTATCTTTGCCAGCTACACGCACAAGTGAAACACCTTCCTCCGGTGCAAGTAGCCGATAGAACCTTCAGCGTTATATTGTAGGCCCGAATGCAGCTCAACGAATGGTGAGGCCAGAACAATTACAGGCGATAGTTAGAGTTGAGCGGACCCGAACTTTAAAGTTTTGGTTCGTACCAGACTTTAGGGTGTCTGTGACCCGAACCCGGACATTTGAGAAAAAGTCCGGGTTCGGGGTTTGGGTATTTTTTCGCGTCTTTATTGCGCCTGTTGAATAGCTTCAGGGCAGCCAATCTACAAGCGTTTCACTCGTTTGCCCTTAGAAGCCATCACAGCCATGCCTACTAATGGCATGGCTGTGATTGACCAGTGCATCATGTGACCCAGCCTCTATATAAGCTGGAGTCACGCAGGGCTGCATGTCACATCATCTCATACTAGTGTAGGGAGAGAATGCTGCTGCTATGAGGTTCAGATTAGCTTTAGAAAATCTGTTAAAAACAGCGATTTATTGGTAAGTGGGTGCTAGAGGAGATTTTTGTTTGCTAGAGTACATTTTGTTTGCTAAGCAAAGTGCCTCATATAAAACCTAAGCAATTTTTCTGTTTGTCAGGTGGGCGTTTGCAGCCATTTTTGCAAGTGCAGTGCACTTGCAACTGCTTGTGTGTCAGGGACACTACTTTAATCGTGTTCTGTTAGTTCAGTTGGCAACATTTTGGCATATTTAAATACTGCTTTTACATTGCAGTTAGACAAATTAAAACATTTTTTTTTGTGCAAAATATTTTTTTTTTTCTTTTCTTTTCTATACCACATCAGTAGACTACCATTGACAGGGAAATTCAGCTTAACGTTCATACCAAAAAGCTGGTTTAGTCTCATCACGGTCTTATTTCTCGTTATCCTTCCTTCCTTTAATCTTTATTAGTTTTTTCCTTTTCTTTTCCCATTTTTATACATTCCCTTCCCTCTCCCCATAGAATCCTGGGGTAGAGATCAGGTCACCATAACCACATAAAAACAGACTAAATTCAGCATATTTCTTTCCATTTCCTGGTAGTCTAACTTCCCTTAACAGACATAGTATACAATGAAAATTATTCCTGCATCATCATATCTATACACACCGCATTACCATACTATTATATATATTCTTTACATTCTCTATTCTTTTTTTTTTCCTTTTAAAAAATACTTTATTGAAGGTTATAACGGTTACAACAAGTCATGTATATTAGTGGAATCGCAATACATGCATAGAGATTACAACACGCATACAGATAGCAATTGGAGTAAAACCTGAGTAGTATAAGGTAGTTAACATAAGGAGGAAGAGTACCTTCGGTGGTGTATAATATCAGAGGATTAGAACGGCTGCTGGGTCTTCATGTTAGATTTCAAAAGGGCCGTGTCCTGGGGCACCCCATTGGGTACACACTGTGCCGACAGGGCAGGGCTCCTCCCATGTATCATTCCGCTAGGCCTGCCGGAAAGGTCAGCTTGTCTGGTACTTAGGGGTGAAGGTTTAGCTCTATCAGGAAATAACTACCAACAGCTGTTGTCAGAGCTGCTTGTGGGGTATTTGCATAGGTAGTACCCTTAACTTAATACTTTGATCTGCAGCGGTTGTATAAAACAATAATTGTGGGTGAATGGATTCCGATATTGGATAAGAAAGATGGTTATGGTGAGCATGCTGGTTACAGAAAAGAACTTGGAGTAGGGAAAAAAAAGAGAAAAAAAAAGCAAGAGAGGGGAATGGGGAAGTGGGAAAAAGAAGGCTAGATGGGGGGAAGAAGAGGGATAATGGGGGTCGGTCGGACCAACATGGTGGCGAGGATAAGGGCCCGTCTGAGTCAGGTAAGTATGGCGTTATTAGGACGGTAGTAACAATTCCTCTTGAAAGTCTGGGGGGAGGCAGTGCCTGATCCAAGGATGCCATTGGGTTTCGAATTTACGTATCTTATTCGTCTCGATGGCATGCATTTTAGAGTGTATCATGGTTTTATTCATTCTGCCTATGGTTTCTGGTAATACGAGATGAGGGGACTTCCATGCCTTTGCAATAGTCTGCTTTGCGGCAGTGGTAAGATGCATTAGTAGCTTAAATTGGGATTTAGTTAAGGTGTCTGGCTTGAGGTTTAACAACACTACTGCCGGGTCAACTGGTATGCTGCAGTCAAACATTTTAGACAATAAGCCGAAGACCTTCTGCCATAGGTTCTGGGCAACTGGGCAATCCCACCAAATATGAAAAAATGAGCCTGCTTCATTGCAGC
Source organism: Glandirana rugosa (assembly GCA_018402905.1). Lineage (NCBI taxonomy): Eukaryota > Metazoa > Chordata > Amphibia > Anura > Ranidae > Glandirana > Glandirana rugosa. Next base: position 1,032,671 of record BLSH010258084.1, on the reverse strand, counting down.
CTCGGAAGCAGAGTATTGAGGTTGTGGGGGCAAATTTAACAATTCTGGTGGGGACTAGGTACCATCTGGTGAGAACCTTAACATTAGTCTCGATGGCTAGAATGTTGGGTGAAGCTGAGGCAGTAGCGGCCCAAATCTTGGACCAATCCTCAGTATCTAAGGGGTTGCTTAAGTCCGATTCCCATTTAGCTACATAGGATGGTGGGGTACTTACAGGGGTATCGCAAAGTTGTCGATATAATGTCGATATGACTCCCTTAGCATGGGGATCTTTAGCACAAAGGTTTTCAAATGTTGAAAGGTGGGTGAATGCTGAGCCTGTTCTGAGGAAGGGGTCGTAATAGTTCCGTATTTGCATGTAGCGGAACAGCTCAGCTTGAGATAGGTTATGTGAACTGCATAATGTTGGGAATGGAATGAAGGCTGTGTCTGTGGTCAATTTGTAGAGGCGAAATAGGCCTGAGGATAGCCATGCACGGAAGGAGTCTGGGGCTTCCCAAGCTGGTTTGAAGGCCGGATTTTTTAGGAAGGATAATAGGGGGTTGTGCTGGGATTGCAGATTGTGTCTGTGTTTCGTTTTGTCCCAGATGTTTAATGAATGCTTGGTTATAGGATTATTGATATGTTTGCGGTCTGATGGGCGAAGCCAAAGCATTTTAGCGACTGAGATGGGGTCAACCTCCACGGACTCTATAGCAACCCACAGTGGTGCTTCCTTAATGGCGTGAAATTTTGGGAGTTGGGATAATTGGGCTGCTTGATAATAGGAGTTGAATTTAGGCACACCGAGGCCTCCACACAGCTTATGAAGGTGTAGGGTGGATTTGGGTATTCTAGGTTTTATGGAGCCCCAGATGTATGCCATGGTTTTGCTTTGTAGAAGGCGGAAGAAATAGGCTGGTATGGGGATGGGGAGTACTCTGAACAAGTACAGGAATTTGGGCAGGACAGTCATTTTCACAACATTGATCCTTCCTATCCAGGAAATGGGCAGTGCTGACCATTGTGTCATTAGTTGCGACACTTTTCTAAGCAGGGGGAGATAGTTAATCGTGAAGAGGGAGGGGATATTGGCTGTAAGTTTAGTGCCTAGGTACGTGATAGAATGAGGTTCCCATCTAAAAGGGAGGGAAGTCTGTATATGTTGTGTCTCAGAGGGGGTAAGGGAGATGTTCGTCATTTGGGATTTGTGTGCATTAACATGTAGGCCCGAGACGCTGGTGAATTTATTCAGAAGAGAAAGGAGGTTTGGGTCAGAGATATGTGGAGCAGTCATGAAAAGTAATATATCATCAGCGAATAGGCTAATTTTGTGGTGGATGCCGCCATGTTCTATCCCCCTGATGTCAGGGTGCATACGAATGAGTTGTGCTAAGGGTTCTATGCATATAAGCAAATAGCAAAGGGGATAATGGGCAGCCCTGCCTGGTGCCACTATTAATGTTAAATGTGGCAGATTTATAGCCGCAATATTTCACATGCGCTTTTGGTTCAGCATATAGGGCTGAGATCCAGGTCATAAAGTGGTCGCCCATCCCCCAATGTTTAAGAGTATAGTGCATGTATGTCCAGGATATCGTATCAAATGCTTTCCTGACATCTAGGGATAGAAGACATGCAGGAATACGTCTAGTTTTCGCAATGTGTGAGAGAAGCAGTGCTCGTCTGATGTTGTCACCAGCTTGCCGAGCTGGAATAAATCCAGTTTGATCCTTATGGATTAATTCTCCGATCATGTGGTTTAGTCTGGTGGCGAGAATTTTGGCAAGCAGTTTGACATCTAGGTTGAGGAGAGAAATCGGGCGATAATTTGACCAAGTAGAGTGATCCGTGTTTGGTTTGGGTATCATGGCTATGGAAGCCGCCAGCGTCTCGGGTCTAAACGTATTACCCTGTCTTATAGCGTTGAAGGTATTAGTGAGCACTGGGGATAGGATATGTGCGAATTGTTTGTAGTAATTGGCGGAGAAACCGTCTGGGCCGGGGCGTTTATGGGGTTTAAGTATTTTGATGGCTTGTAATACTTCAGCTTCTGTAATGGGGGAGTCAAGCAAATCTTGTTGGGTTTTAGATAAGGTTGGGAAGGAGATGTTTGAGAACATATCCGACAATATGGAATTGTCCGGGGTAGTAGAGTGTGAATAGAGTTGGGATAATTTGGTTCGAAAAATTTCCAAAATTTTGACAGGGTTGCTGGTGTATGTGTGGTTGCTAGTTTTGAGGCGAATGGTATGAGGGGGGTTATTGACTGTCCTGAGCGCTCGTGCCATAGGTGTATCTGGCTTGTTTGCTTTGGTATATAATTTGTGGCGATATCTGCGAAAGGATTTGGTGGCAGAGTCTGTTAGGAATAGATCAAGGTCAAGTGTGGCTTTATCTAATCGTTTTCTATTGGCATCTGTAGGGGTTGCTTGAAAGGCATTGTGCGATGCTGAGAATTCTGCTTCTAGTTTCTGGTAAAGTGCTTTCTGTTCCCTTTTAATAGCGGTAGCTTGTTGAATTAATTTACCTCTGAGAACAGGTTTATGTGCCTCCCAAAGGGTGACAGCTGAGACATCCTCTGTAGAGTTAATGTCAAAATATTCCTTGAGCGCAGCCTCTATGGTGAGGCAGTGTGACGGGTGCGTCAGTGTGGTATCATTGATAAACCACGTAGTATCATGTGACTGAGGTATTAGGGATGCCAATGATAGGTGGACGGCTGAGTGGTCAGTCCAAGTGTAGGGTGTCAAAGTGGATGTAAGTATTTCTGGGATCATGTCGGTTGGAATGAGGACGTGATCAATACGGGAAAACACCTTGTGCGGGTGGGAGTAGTGTGTGAACTTTTTGCTAGTGGGATTGGTATCTCGCCATACATCCGCATAAGAATATTTAGAGAGTAGGTGTTGTAGAGATGTCTTGGGTGTGGGAGAATTGGGAGTGGGTGGTGATTTATCAAGGAATGAGTTGACCACTTGATTAGAGTCACCGCCGATGATAACTGTACCAACTTTATGAGAGTCAATCACTTTGAAAAGATGGGACATGAATGCGCTTGGTTTCTTGTTAGGGGCATAGTATGAAACTATTGTCACTGGAACATCAGAGATGTGGCCAGTGACAAGGGTGTAGCGGCCTTCTGGATCGCATATTTTAGTGGTGAGGGTAAAGGGCACAGATCGGTGGAAGGCTATAAGTGTGCCTCTGGTTTTGGAGTCAGCCGTAGCTGTATAAAATAAGGGATAGGTCGAGCTTAGGTATTTGGGAGTGTGTGCACGGGAGAAGTGGGTCTCCTGGAGGCATGCTCTATGGACTTTAGCAGCTGCAAGGGCTCGCAAAGCCTTGGATCTTTTATGTGGGATGTTTAGTCCCTGTACATTAAGGGAGCAGACATTTAAGGGGGCCATAACACCTGAGGAGAGGCAGTAGCACAGTACCTGTTCTTAGGGTCCGTCTCTGTCGCCACCATTGGTCCGGGGGAAGGGGGAGAGAGGTACAAAAAGCAGTGGAGAGAAGAAAGGGAGAAGGGGTTAGGCTCATGTACAATAAACATTATCAAGATTGTAGTAAACAAAACGTGAGATGAGGAGCGTAATAAAGAGCAGTCATCCCGCTCTCCATAGGCTCCGTGTGTGCGTCCGGGGAGCCACATAAGCTGTGGGTCGCCGGAGGCAACAAGTGGGGGAGCAAGAACGTCCTGTGAGCGGACATCTCCAGGATCATTCGGACATTAAATCAAATAACTGTAACAGTAACTGTAACTAGGGTCCTCGCTGTGTCAGACCACAACCTGCAGAGAAAAAAATAACTGTAAAAAACATATAGCAACATAAGAGACGACTTGGGTGTTTCAGGTGGGTGAATCACCCTGGTGAAGGCACAATCGGTCTCAGCTTGTTGATCTCTGGGGGGGGGGAATGTTCTAGTATAATTGGAGCAAATAACAAGTGGGACGGGGGAGGCGGCTGCAACGCTGGATATGGGTGTAAAACAGGTAACAAGGACAGTTCGAAAAGTCGGGCAGCCGTGAGTTACAATAAAGCAGATTGATATGCGATCTAATTGTTCTGTAACGAACCATGAATTCTTGTAATCAAATCCTAGAAGGGTTCAGGGAGAGAAACATGGGGCTCAGAGGAATGGATGTCTTCAAAGTGCGTTGACGCATTTGGATACAGAGTGTGGGGGCTGGGATACACCTGGTGGGCAGAAGTGTCAGCACAGGTATAGGTCCATCAGTGATAGGTGGACTGAAAAAAATTGAGAGGTGATAGGGTTGTAGGCCATAGGTAGTCCTTCTGTGGGGGGTCAGTCCATGGAGTCTTCAGTATTCACGGTTAGGGGTTCAAATCGGCCACGTTTATAGGTGGAAGTATTGGGCTTGGGGTTGTTCTTGTGTGGGGTAGAGGGGTCCTTCTTGGGAGAGCTGGAGGCCGAGCGTCTACGGGAGTGTTCTTTAGTAGGGCTACGTTCCATAAGATTCAGATCAAGTAGGGCATCACGGAGTTCAGCTGCTGTGCGACAGACATATTTTGTTTCCAGATATGTAAAACGGACCGAGAAGGGGAATCCCCAATGGTAGGTGATGTGGTGTTGTTGTAAGGTTTGCAGAAGGGGTTTTAACGAGCGTCTCTTGGCTATGGTTATTGGTGAAAGATCTGCAAATATCTGGTAATTGTGTCCTTGAAATGAAAGGGTTTGTTTACCTCTAGCTGCGGAGAGGATCTGTTCTTTTGTACGGTAATAATGGAATTTCGCAATTATGTCCCTGGGGGGACCATTATCCTTACGTGGAGCTAGGGCTCTGTGTACTCGGTCAATTTCCAGCCTTTCAGCTGGTATACCTGGTTGCAGTTCTTGACATAGAGCAATCATGGTTGCTTGTAGGTCGATCACCGATTCAGGTATACCTCTGATCCTTAAATTGGACCGGCGGGCCCTATTCTCAAAGTCTTCCAGGTGGGCCTGTAGACTTAAGTTTTCTTCTTTAAGTGTTTCAATTTCGGTTAGGCCTAGCTGGGTATTGCACTCCAGGTCGTCTACCCTCACCTCTAATTCCGCCGTCCTGCTGCCAAGGTCTCTGATCTCTTTGGTCAGTTGGTCAGTAATACGATCGGAGGTCTGCTTTAAGGCCTTATGTAGCATCGCTTCAAATTTAGCAAAGATGTCTGCCTGTGGCTCGGTCTGCGTGTCCCAGTCGTCAGTGTCGGACTCACCCTGGCGTGAAGGTTGAGAGCGGTGCTGTTTCTGGGTTGCTCTAGGCGAGCGCGGTACTCTGGCCTGCAAGGCTGATGTCGCCGCCATCTTTATGGTAGGCCTCGTTAAGGCGTCTCGGATATTCCGGGACTTCACCTTCGGCTTGGCTCCTATCGGGACCTTGAATGTGAGCCCCTGGTGTTCCGCTGGCGTGGGCTGCACTCGGTGGGGGAGTATTGAGGACTTGCTGGTTGTTTGTCCGCTGGAGAAGTCCGCTCAGGACCGGAGCCTTATGCTAGCACGTCCGCTCGCATCGGCTTCGCGCATGCGCCCCCTACATTCTCTATTCTAGTTTAAATCTCTTCCACCCCCCAAAAAATGCAGAGAAAAAAAAAAAGGAGGGGGGCTCCGCAATGGCGATCCCCCCACCCCCCTGCCATCCCTCCCTCTCTCCCCCCTCAGTCAAGGCCCAGCCTCCTCCCCTCCTCTGTTTCCATAAAATTATTCCATGGGGACCATATTTTTTCATAGTTTTCCCTCTTCTGCTTATCTGTCCAAACTAGGTTCTCCATTTGATTAATTTCTTCCACCTTCTCTACCCACATTCGGATCGAGGGTGGATATGTTTTCTTCCAATTTAGGGGGATACACATTCTAGCTGCATTAAACAAGTGACTCATTATCGATATATCGCGCTTACCATCGTTCAGCAAAAAATAGATCTCAGAATCACAGAACCTTTGGGAGATCTGACAGATCTCTTCCCAGTAATCTCTCAGTTCCTGACATGACCAGAAGGTATGCAGGAGTGAGCCTCTTTCCTTTTGGCATCGCCAGCACCTATCGGATATCTCTGGATAGCATCTATGTAACCGAGCCGGGGTTCGGTACCACTGTGTAAAAATCTTGTAATTAGTTTCTTGTACTTTTGTACACATTGACGAATTGAAAATAGTATATATTATATTAGTGCATTGGCTCTCTGTTAATATCTTCCCCAGTTCTTTTTCCCATTTTTGGAAAAATGGTATCCGGAAGTCATCCGGTGGTGTTATCAATAACGTGTACATTTTGGAAATTGTATGCGAGAGTTTCCCTCTCTCCTCACAATATTTTTCTAACGGTAGTAGATCATCAACCCTATTTCCAATACTTTTCAGTGACTGAAAAAAATGCATCAGTTGTCTTCCCTGCCATACATTGACTTGGAAGGGTCCATTCTCTGACATCAGATCCTGAAGTGTGGGCCAACTTCCCGCCACCTCAAAATGGGAGCGCTGATATATTTCTCTCTCCCTCAATGCCTCAAAGCCCTCTCTCAATAAACCAGGTGGGAATTGAGGGTTTCCCAGAATAGGATAGAGTGGGGACTCCTTTAATGGGTATTTCTTTTGAAGCAGGAATCTATGGCATTGTCGTAGTGTGGGTCCTATCAATGGATGTCTCCTCTCGGAGAATGTAATTTCCCTATAGCACCAGGGCACTCATCATAGTAGTACCTTACTCTGTCGCTGCTCCAGTCCTATCCACGTTTTCTCCTCCTGTCTGCACCAGTCCACCAGGCGCCCCAAATGGACTGCCTGGTAGTACCTATATATGTCTGGCACTGCCAGTCCCCCTCTTTGTTTAGAGAGTACTAGCAAGGATTTATTATTCTCGGCTGTTTTTGTGCCCATATAAACCATATAAAGAGCACCTGTACCTTCTTACAATATTGCATCGGTATCTCAAAAGGTAAGGCCTGGAGCAGATACAAGAATTTAGGCAAGACGTTCATCTTAACGATATTACACCTCCCGAACCATGAATGGTATCCCCTATTCCATTTCCCCATGGCCAGCTGCACTCCACTTAACAACGGCAAGAAGTTCAATTTAAATGTTTGCGATAAGTCCGCTGGTATGAATGTACCCAGGTATTTCAAAACTTGGTTTAACCACTTAAATTTATAGCTCTGTCTTAACATACTCATCAGGGGTTCCGTAACACCAATTCCCATAGCCTCTGATTTTGAGAAATTAATTTTTAAATTCGACAAACCGCTATATATCTCTATCTCACAAAATAGATTAGGTAATGTTATCATCGGGTTTGTTAATGAGAATAGCATATCGTCCGCGTATGCCGAGATCTTATATTGCACTTTCCCTATCTTCACTCCCTGTATATCCGGATTTCCCCGGATCCTACACAAGAGTGGTTCTAGGGACAAGGCAAACAAGATGGGTGATAATGGACACCCTTGCCTCGTTCCATTCGTCACCTTAAAAAAAGGTGAGGAGATGCCATTTACCTTGACTTGTGCAGTCGGTGCTGTATATAAGCTTGTTATCTGTCTCATAATATTTTCCCCCAAGCCTATATATCGTAGAACCGAAAATCCCAGCTAACCCGGTCGAATGCTTTTTCTGCATCTGTCCCTAAAAATACCCCAGGTGTTCCCCACTTCTTGATAATATGAATTAAATTTAAGACCTTAGTGGTATTGTCTCTTGCTTCCCTTCCTGGGACAAACCCCACCTGATCCAGATGGATCAATGCTGGTATCTGTCGCTGTAGCCGGGTCGCAACTATCTTAGCTATTAATTTCATGTCAGTGTTCAATAGAGAAATTGGCCTATAGCTCCCATATTGTGTAGGATCCTTGCCTTCCTTATGTATGACTGTTATAAGAGCGTGCAGGGAGTCCGTATGGAATATAGATGTATCTCCCATTCCATTCATCATTTTCACCAAAAAGGTACCTAATACCGAAAAAAATGTTTTGTAATAGAATACCGTAAAGCCATCAGGGCCTGGTGCTTTACCTATTTTTGTTGTATTAATCGCTGTCTGTAATTCCTCTAAGGTAATTGGTTCCTCCAACTCTTCTCTTACCACACTCGACAGCCTTGGCATTCCAGAGGTCCTTAAATAATCTTCTATTTCAGATTCCTCTACTGTTTTTTTCTGTAAATTATAAAGGGCTGCATAAAAATCCCCAAATCCTTGAACTATATGTCTAGGATGGGTGTATCTCGATCCGTCTGAATCTACTATTAGTGGGACATATGTCGTTGGTTGATGTTCTTTTATTGCCTGGGCTAATAATTTCCCACATTTATTCCCTGATTCATATATATGCCTCCATCCCCTTTGTATTACTCTTTTAGCTGTATATGATAGCAGTTCCATAACCTGCCTCCGAGATGCTAGTAAATCTCGTTTAGCCTCCATCGATGATGTCTGTTTATGTGCGGTTTCCAGTCTTTGAATATTTGCTAACAAAGCTGTTAGCTTTGCCTCCCTTTCATGTTTTATCCTGGCTCCATGTTTAATCATAACCCCTCGAATAACAGCCTTGTGAGCCTCCCATGTCAATCCCGGAGCGCTTTCTGGTGTATCATTTGTTTGGAAGTACCACTTTAATTCCTTCTCAACTTCCTTCAGGACTACTGGGTCCTGTAGCAAGCTTTCATTCAATTTCCATGTTGTTGAATTTTTACCCTTAATCTTTGTTAACCTATATCTTAGAAATACCGGGGCATGGTCTGACCAAGTAATTGAGCCAATTTTAGCCTCCACAATAGAGTGCAGCTGACCATGGGGAACAAAAAAAGCGTTGGTTCGTGAGTATGATTTATGTACTGGGGAGTAGAAGGTATAATCTCTCTCTCCCGGATGGAGTATACGCCAAGCATCTATCAATCTTGCCTCATGGAGTGTTTTTATTACTCTTCTGCGCACACTCAATGATACCGAGGAGGTGCCTACTGAGGTATGCTCCCTTGGCTTCAGTGGTATATTAAAGTCTCCTCCTATTATCAAGTGACCATCTGAGAATTCGGCTAGTTTATCTAAAACTCTTTTCAAAAATATATCCTGTATTCAGGGCATATATCGCAGCGAGTGTGACTCTGACCCCACTTATCGCGCCCTTAAGAAACAGGTGTTGGCCTTTCGTATCCATCATTGAGTCTATCCACATCCATGGTACTTTACCTGAAATCAATATAGATACCCCCCTGGATTTAGTCATCAAATTTGTTTGCGTGGTATCCATTGGGGAACTGTTTATTTCTAAGCAGGGGAAGATTATTTGCTCTAAAGTGGGTCTCCTGTAAGAATGCTATATCCACCCTTGTGCGTTTTAAAACTTGTAGTAATATCCTACGTTTTTCCGGGGTATTAAGTCCCGCAGTATTCAAGGACATTATGTGTAAACTTTCTATCTCCAAATTTCCACCCCCTGAGTCTACCCTCAGAGAGGAACAAATTTGCTGAGGATAAGGGAGGAGTGGAGGGGAGAAAAGAGAGAGGGAACAAGACAAATAACACAAAAAAAAGAAAAGAAAAAAAAAAAGGAAAGGAAAACCGGGGGAACCCAAAATATCTAACAGCTACCACCTAAGGGGGCACAAAGTGCGTTCCCCGGCGGTCTCCAAAAGCTCTAAGCTTTACACACCCGGCCTATTTCCCCTAGGCTATTGGGTGCAGTCCTATTAGGGAGTCATGGCTCAAACAGGCCCGATACAGGAGGGGAGAGTCCCCCACGCCGTCCTGCAGAAGTCATCACCTATTCCTCCGAGGGAAGGGGAAAAAAAAACCCCTAAGCCCCCAATGGGGGAAGGGCATCAGGGGAGGGAAGTATGTATTTTCACACTCATATTTATGTGGATATTTTTGTAAGCAACTGGCGCTCCTCTACTACCTTCCTATAGCTCTAACGCTAGAGGGCAGGGTGGGATGGAGTGAGCGAAGGAGGTGGGTATGGTGTGTATCCAGTTCCGTCTTATTTACTTCCCATGTTATTGTCCTATTATGTGTGTTAAGATGTGAGAAAAAAAAAAAAAGGGGGAGGGGGGAAAAACCCCTCCTTGTGGCTTGATAATGTATAGGTATATTTAAATACCGTCTCATGTAACCGTTACATATTCTGCACTTTGTGTCTTCCTTCCTTGTGTATAAGGTATTGTATCCATCGTTTGCCCCTTTACCCTTTTACAAACCCTACTATGTGGGTCTGGAAATTCCACTGCACACAGAAGAAAAAAAAAAAAAACACAGCCAAAAAAAAAACAAAACATCACCTCTAGTATTCAAAATAGTATCCTCACCATTTGTGCTACTTGTGCCTCCTTCTTATCCTCCCCTCTCACATAACCCATTCCCATCCCCGCCTAACCTAACCACCCACCCCTCCGTTCATCTTCTCCCCCCCTCCCGGCCCATCAACCTCGCATCCAGTATTTATACATTATAGTTATGCAATAATTCCATTTAGCTAATTAGCAGTTAGTTTATACATTCTCTCATCATCCTACTTCCGGTCTGTCTCCAGGCCCCGAGTGACCAGTAATAGTAGGATGTCAGGATTTTTCAGCAATATATATAGGTAAATATCCACCTCTTTTCATAATATAGCAACATCCTCCCTCCCTCCGCTGTAAAAAAAAAAAAAAACAGAAACAA
>BLSH010258084.1:960458-974309 GCA_018402905.1 Glandirana rugosa | reverse complement strand
CCCTGTCCACCCACCGCACCGTTATCAAGAATTGCAATCCTTGACGGTCGGGGGGTATAGAAAATCTCTCGCTGTATTCTACAAATCTCTCCGCACAAAAAAACAAACGGGTTTACTTAAATTGTTTCTCTCGTACCTAAACAAACTTTATCCGACAGCCCTAAACTTAGCCCTCCCGGACTTTTTCTATTTCCTCAAATCCATTATATGTGTAGAACTAATCCAATGTGGCTGGCTTGGTACTCACATCCGGAAACACGGTCCATAAATCATTCTCAACATAGAACCAGTCGTATCCGCCTTTCAATTCCCGCATACACGCAAAATCCAAACGACCCTAGTTCCACGGGTCTATTACGTCTCAGCCTCCTTAAAATCAAGCTTCCATTTCAAATGGGCAAAGTTAGCTCTGCATTATCTGGGCACCTTGATCCCAGCAAACCTAAAACGCACATACGCCCTTAACTTTCCGCCTATGCTGACCAAGATACAACTCTTACTAAATACCTGGCACAAAGGCCTACACTCATGGTTCGGTCGGTGTAACCTAATCAAGATGTGTATATTACCTAAACTCCTTTATCTTTTTCAGGCCCTCCCGATTCAAATCCCGACAGCCTATTTCAAACAAATCCATGCTCTCTTTGTTAAATTCATTTGGGCAAACAAAAAAACACGCCTCTCTAAACATCTTATGTCGCTCTCTAAAAGATATGGGGGGCTGGCAGTTCCTAACGTTAAGAACTATTGCCACGCCACCCACCTGTCCCGAGTGGTGGACTGGCGTCGCCATGGTCAATCAAAACTATGGGTCTCCCTGGAACAATCACAGACACAGATACCATTGGCGGGAGCCCTGTGGTGCTACGCAGACCTTCCATCCATATTGAAAAATCACCCCATTCTGGGAACGACACTACGCATCGCAGCACAGAGGTGCACAAAGAACGGCCTATCTACACCAAACTCTCCACTTTACCCCATCATAGGCAATCCCAAGTTCCCTACGGGTCTCCATACCCCGGTCGCCAGACAGCTGACCCAGGCCGGGCGAACCTGTGCTATGGAATTCTTGGAGGCAGGGACTTGGCCTTCCCTAGAGACCTTGAGTAACAGAGAGGGCCCCTTTGGGATCCCGTTCTGGTCAACTCTCCAACTACGACATTTTCTCAACTCTCTGCCCTCCCCGCAACACTTTAATAGACCTCTTACTACTTTCGAGGAGTATTGCTCGGAGGACGGAGAACTAACACAAGTCATCTCTAAAATGTACTGCCTCCTAAATGACCCACCTACACAACCAACTCTCCCATTCTTGCAAAAATGGGAAGTGGACCTACATTGTACGTTCACCCCTGCTCAAACTCAGAATATCATTACATTCGCGCTGAAATCGTCCATCTGCACAAAGGTCCAGGAGACCAATTATAAACTGTTGACACGATGGTACCTTACACCTGACCGACTCAAAAGGATTTTCCCGTCCGCTTCCGACCTTTGCTGGAGGTGCCGGGGGGACAGAGGATCGTTACTTCATATATTCTGGACTTGCCCAAAAATTGTCCCGTTCTGGGCAACCGTAAAGGAGGTCATCCAGAGGATGGTGGATTATGAAATTACAAGTGACCCTGCCTTTTTCCTACTACACGCAGCTCCCGTCACAGCAAAAACATATCGAAAATCCATAGTCCGCCACCTCTTGAATGCGGCAAAGGCATGCATCCCTCTTCACTGGAAGTCCCAGTCATCCCCAACACCTGCCGAGTGGTACAGGAGGGTAGAAGATATCAATAAATTAGAGGACCTGGTACTCACAGCAAAACACCAGCAGGAGAAACATTCCAAGACTTGGAGGCTCTGGAATCAATTTGTTCTTTCAGAAGAGGGAAAAGCCCTCTTAGGAATAAAATGAGTCGGTTGACTCCCCCCTGATACCAGACCCAACTGCCCTTTCCCAACTAGACCATAGCCAGTACCACCTCTCTGGCCCTCACCCCCCCTACCACACCCTCTCTCCTACCCTACCCCCTTTCCCCCTGTAGGGGTCCTCCCCACCTTACCCACTCTCTTTCTTTTTCTTCTCTCTTTGTCTGCAGTTTTTTATTATATTTTACAGTTATTGGAAAAGTGGAAAGTGCATGAAGACCTCACATGCTCCTTTTAGTGAACCTGAATATATACTAGAAAGAGGGAGGTAAAATAAAAGACCGTTAGTGGTACACTAACCTCTACAATATTGTTCTGAGCTGTATATCTCCATTTATCATACATCATACGTTTTATATGATAATAATGTACCCAGGAGCTTCTCTCAACCAAGAATACTGTTTGTTTCTTTTGTACAGTCTGTATAATGTGGTTGATGTGACCTTGTATGCACTGTGGAAGTTGAATAAACATTCATATTTGCAAAAAAAAAAAATATTTCAGTCGATAAACCACTTTTTAACACAGTTTAAAAGCAGATCATCTTTAAACAATTTATCACATATTTCAGTACCATTTAGGCAATAATATCATGCTCTAAACATTATTTCCATTTCTCTAGGTCCTGGAAAGTGTAAGGGTTTTGGCACTATCTGTTGCCTGGAAGCTATAGTGAATTCGATTTTGGGAGTATTTTTGCCGCTGTGCTATAGTGAATCCCATTTGGGCGCTAATTAGCGTGATTTAGCTATTTGGCGTGCTAATTAGCGTGGTTGAGGTATTTTGAGCACTAATTAGTGGCCGGCACTATAGTAAATGACCCCCATTGTATTTAAATGCTATTGAAAATTGCTTTTCCTTTTCAATCTGCAGATGCTGTAATTTTCAGAAAATGCAATGCAATATGGCTATCTGGAGGTGTTCTGTACATACCCCCCAGAAACATAATTCAGTTTCAGACATCCTCTGCAAAAAATGAGATTTTTGGTGAGATACTCCCAATAGGAACATGTCTAAAGGGATGCAGGCCCAGCAGCTTTCCTCATTAGTGCCCTACAGGTGCACAACTGATTGATAATTATGAAACCACTCCCATTAGACTCACTTTCCCACATGGACACAGAGAAACACACAGGGATTTCTTCAGAATAATAAAAGATAGGAATCTGCAACAACGTTTGTTAAAAGCTATGTGCATATATCACCCAGGGGGGAATGTTTTTTTCTCAACAAAAGTGGAGTTATGCTTTAAATTCCCCAAATGTATAACTAAATGTGTGGTCATGTGACATGCTGGGTGCAGAGGCTTCTTTCTTCAGGTCTGTGGCTTTCAGGTGCTCACATTGCTCTCTAGGGAGGTGGGCACTTCCTATCAGCTGTAAAAAGAGGTAATCAGTGGGGTTCTCACAAGATCTTGAAGACTTGAAATGGCAGCATCACAATACAAGGCTGAACTGCAACACCCATACTGCATGTTGTGGTTACATGCAGTAAAATGCATGTTTTACCGCAGATACTACAACGCACATATGTGAATGTGGCCTTAAAATCTTCACTCCATCCAAAAAGAGAATATTACTTTAATGTGAGGGGTGGTTTCAAACGAATCCTACATACATAACTTTATCAACAGATTTCTATAAATTTACATTTAATAATTAGGTCTGGACGAATCTGCTATAAATGACTAGAGATTTCCTATGACAGCAACACAATGGAAAGTTGCCTGTGTTGCTTGAGAGTTAAAATGTTTTCACGTGTTTTATTTCAAAATTGAGTGTCAGCAGATCCATTTAAATAAGAAGTTACATTTTCTGAAGATGTCTTTCCACATTTTATTACTAAAATACTTAACGTTTTGAGTAATGTACAAAAGCAACACAACCTCTTCTTTTCTCATTTAATTCAGAAAGGATACAAGGCCAGGTCTTTCTCAACACAAAAGGAAAGTGGTGATTTTTTTAACCATTTATTTTTATCCAATATAAATATTAGCCCTCCAAGCAATAAGGATATACTGTAAATGTGGGTGTAAAGTTAATAAACCATATTGGAATGTTTTATGCTGTAAAATAAATTCAACAGGTTCCCAAAACACACAGTTTTTCATTACGAGCCAGTAAAAAACATATTTCTTGCATATTGTATTGATGAATAAAGCCTTCTGTTTTCCATTGTACCCTTTTTCCTAGTTTAGAAACAATATATTACATCTAAAGGCTTTCCTAAAATAACAACAGGAATTGTAAATGAGACTATATTTGAGGACAATGGGCTTGATTCACTGAAGATCAGTAGGTGAAGAAATTCTATGCATTATGTATATTGTATGGTATAGTTTCTTAATTTTAAGATTCATTATTCACATGCAATATTTTTTCTTGTATGCAAATACACGGTAAGTATAAGAGAAACAAATAGCACTGCACCTAAATTCATTTTAAATAACAATACATGTAAAAAGTTTGAAATTCGTTTTTGCTAATATCTCTATCTATCTATCTATCTATCTATCTATCTATCTATCTATCTATCTATCTATCTATCTATCTATCTATCTATCTATTTTTTTCTCCACTAAGTCTCAATCCCTGGAAATAGTTAATCAGAAGGGATTACTATAAAAAATATTTTTGTATTAGTAGGCTTTATATTAGTAAAATGTATTTATTCATGGGGTTTAAACTGTAATTAATGACTACCTGTGTAAATAATTGCAAATACCTCAGCTAGGGGACTGAAGGTGGATCTCACCAAGAAAGAGTTTTAAGGCAAAACATTGAGGACACTTCAGAGTCTCTGCTTGGGAGTGGTGGAGTGAATTTACTGTGAAATCTCTGATTTCTTATTGACCAAGTTTCACTGAAGTTCACTAAAGACAGGACTGTTTCACCCTTTCTTGTGCAGACCAGAGGCGTAACTAGAACTTTCAGGGCCTCGGTGCAAGAAATTATGAAGGGCCCCCTGACCCCTGGCCAGGGCCCTTCCCTCTTCCCACTGATCCTGGGGCCCTTTGCTCCCATAGAGGGTCCCTTTATTACGGTACTGCAGCGGGGCCCTTTCACAAGTTCTGCAGCAGGCCCCCTTTCTGCCATCTTCAGGCCTTCCCATGGTGGTGAAATGCCAGGGCCAGGTCGCAATTGCAACCTTTGCAATCCTGATAGTTCCCTCACTTATGTCAGTAGTTTTTCATTTTTAATTTAATTTCATTATTTTTTTTACCATTTAATTTCTTTTACAATTTTATTTTTACTTTTTTTTTACATTTTTTTAGGAGCCCTGTTGGGGATTTTGATGAGATATCAGGGGTCTAAACAAACCTCAGCTCTCAATTTCCATCTGTGGAGCCTCAGCTGCACAGAATGAATGGACAGGAATACCTGTGGAGCAAGCCTCCCATTCATTTAGAAATGGAAGTGTAGTAAAAACAGTTTAGTATGCTTCAGTTATGAATGAACCAATTGGTACTAATCACTAGCTCTGCCCATTTGCAAAAGGAAAGAGCCGGTAAATTACAAAATTACCGACCCATTCCCATCTCTCCATCATGACACATCTTCTACAGCAGCTGGCAGGAGAGAGGAGGGGGGAAGACAGCAGCTCTGTGGGGGGGCAGCACACAGGGACCCTGGGAACAGCAGAAGACAAGTAAACTGAATAGAGGAAAATCAAGGAGATTGGGTCCTCTAAATTCCACCCCAGTCATCCCTCCTATTCAGGTGTACAAGGGAGGCACACTGGCCCCCTGGACCATGGGGCCCAGTTGCAATTGCAACCCCTATCATTACGCCCCTGGCCCAGATCATTTTTCAGTTTTCAGCATTGTCGCACTGTAAATGACAATTACTCAGTCATTCAATATTGTACCCAAATTAATTTTATATCATCTTTTGAGACAGAGAGAGCTTTCCTTAGGAGGTATTTAACCACTTACCAACCGGAAGGTTTTCCAGCTTTAGGACCAGAGCCTTTTTTGCGATTCGGCACTGCGTCACTTTAACTGACAATTGCGCGGTCGTGCAACGTTGCACCCAAACATAATTTGCGTCCTTTTTTCCCACAAATAGAGCTTTCTTTTGGTGGTATTTGATCGCCTCTGTGTCATTTCTGATCGCCGCTATAAACAAAAGAAGAGCGACCATTTTGCAAAAAAACCCAAATTTCTTACTTTTTGCTAAAATTCTAATCCAAAAAAATATAAAAAAACATTTTTTTCACCGGTTTTGGCCGATTTATATTCTTCCTCATATTTGTGATAAAAAAAAAATCACAATTGGCATTTATTGATTGGTTTGCGCAAAAGTGGCCGCGTTTACGGATGATGAGAATTAATTTCTGGGGTTTTTATATTTTTTCTATTTTTTACTAGTAATGGCGGCGATCTGCAATTTTTAGCGGTACTGCAATATTGCAGAGGACATGTCGGAAATTTTTGACACTTTTTTGGGACCAATGACATTTATTCAGCGATCAGAAATTTAACTGTCCACTGATTACTGTATAAATGTCATTGGCAGTGAAGGGGTTAACCTGGGGAGGAGAGCTAGGGGTTAAGTGTGTTCCCTGGGTGTGTTCTTACTGTGGGGGGGTTGGGCTACCATGGGCATGAGAGATCTAACTGATCCCAGTGACAAGAATCAGTAGATCACCCATGCCTGCACTAACAAACACGGCGGTTCCCCGCACTTTGCCTGTGGCCGGCGATTCGCGCACAGCAACCCGACTGCCGCAGTGAAAACACGGCAGGCGGTCGGGAAGTGGTTAACCACCACCATTTTTTGCTTTATAAAAAAATGAAAACTTTCAAAAAAATATTTTTCTTAGTTTTTGTTATAACTTTTTGCAATTTTACAATTCTTTTTTTACATACTGCCAGCAGAGCAGTGCATAGTCACCATAATAACAACATAATAACATTGTATTGCTCTGGGGAGAGTGATTGTGGGCTTTTTTGACACTTTGAAGTGATGATGACTGTATAAGAAATCGGTTTTAACACTGTTCAGCTACATTATTCATACAGACATTTTTTTACTACTGTCTTCACTGTGATTAGTCACATTGATCACATGGTACAGGTCCAATTTCATTGGCCCTGTTTCATGTGATCACTGTGCCCAATCACAGAGATCATAGTAGTAAACATAGACTTCATGAATGAAAGCCTTGTTTTCTACTACTAACTGTGATAGCTGTGATTGGTCTCAGCAATTACATGGTACAGGGCAAATCACATTGACCCTGTACTTTGATCAGTGATCCATTGTGTCTGAGAAACACAGCGATCACAGATCATGCCACTGAGCTTCCCAGAGGGTGCATATGAGAAGTGCAAGTAGGAAGACATAACGGTATTTCCTCCTGGGTTAACAAAGCTCCCACCTGGCCGTTTATATATAGTGACCGGGCAGGAAGCATTTAAGCTGCTTAGGCAAAATTTGCTTGGAAAAAAATCAAATCTTTTTCTTTACTTAGGTTGGCCATAGATGATGCAATTTTGTTTTCTTTCTCTATTAGTCTTATTGTGTTCTCCAGCCGGGAGAACACAGTGATTATTGCTAACATCTATAGCTGCTGGCAATAATCGCATGTAAAAATCCAACATGCTGGTTGAACCCAAGTGTAAAGATGTATCAATTTGGGTACAATCAGCCTGCCCATAGATGGTTTGAATCTCAGCCTGTTCAGCAGGGAAAAAAATCAAAATAATAATGTTAATGAGGTGCTGTTTTAGGTATACGAACAGATCTGGGATAGTTAAAATGAGCTTCATAACACTCAGGAGCCATTTAAAGCCCATTTTACCCTTAATCTAATCTAAATCACCAAAAGGCAAATTTGACTCCAATGCATTTCTAAAATGGAGAAATTTGGCCAAAATCTCTGCAATGAAATGTTAGATATAATAGGTAGAACTAATATATCAAAATCCAAATATATTATTAACTGTAATTCCAGTGTTTATATTCAAGATTTCATCCTCATGAAAGCTAATCACGTTGGATAGAAATTTCCTTTCTCTCACAAACCTATACTTTTCCTTCATTACTGGATTTGTGTACACAATGGCATAATTGCTTTCATGCTTATTAAGCTTCCTTATACAACTGGGTGTTCCTCACTGTCTCTGATTTGGGACAGAACAGCACCTAGTCCCACGTCAGAGGCGTCGTTTTGAACCACAAAGTACTTTGTGAAGTCTGGGGTCACGAGTATCGATTGTACACAAAGGGCTTGTTTCAACTTCTGGAAGTCCTTCTCGGCCTCAGGATTCCACTTAACCATTCCTGATGCTCTATCCTTCATCAGATTAGTCAGAGGGAAGGCAATGGTGGCAAAGTCGGGGATGAAGCGTCAATAATACCCTGTAATCCCCAGGAAGGCCCGAACCTGTTTCTTGTTCACTGGTTTGGCCCCTTTTGAATGGCCTCAATCTTATTGGTCTGGGGCTTGATCAGTAACATACCCAAGGTATTTGGCCTCCTCCAGACCAATCGCACACTTTTTCAGATTTTTGGCTGTTAAACCTGCTATGCTCAGAGAATCTACCACTGCCTGCACCTGGGACAGATATGATTTCCAATCTGGGCTGTGAATGACCACATCATCCAGATAGACCACAGCATAGGGCTGATGCAGCCTCAAAGTTTTGTCCATCATCCTCTGGAAGGATGCAGGGGCCCCATGCAGACCAAATGGCTTTCCCTTGTATGGAAAGGACCCGGGGGTAGAGAAGGCCATTTTTTCTTTCGCTGACTCTGTTAGGGGAATCTGCCAGTAGCCCTTAGTTAGGTCTAGGGTTGTTATGTACCGGGCACCTCCCAACCGGTTCACAAGTTCGTCAACCTGCGGAATCAGTTATGCGTCAAACTTAGACACGTTATTCAGCTTCCTGAAATCGTTACAGAACCTGGTAGTGCCATCCAGCTTTGGGACCAGCACTATGGGGCTTGACCAGGCACTGTGGGACTCCTTTATCAAGTCCAACTCCAACATGTTTTTTATTTCCTTCACCACCGCCTCCTGTCTAGCCTCAGATATCTCATAGGGTTTTACATTTATGAGGACCCCTGATTCTATGTCATGTTGTATTACGGTGAACAGTCTGGGTAGGGAGAGAAAAAGTCTCTAATTTTACTTATAAATTATTTTACGTCATTTTGTTGCATCGGTGACAAGGACTCAGTTATGAGAATGTCCGGGGCCATTGGTACCCTGTCCTTTTGAGGGGATGACACGGCCACGAACGTCTCTTTGTCCTTCCACGGTTTTAAGAGATTAACATGGTAAATTTGTTCCGGCTTCCTTTTCCCCGGCTGGTAAACCTTATAGTTTACCTCCCCTACTCGTTCCATAATCTCCCACTTTGCTAGGAATTTACTTTCAACAGTGGGGACTAGTACCAGCACTCTCTCCCCAGGATTGAAAGTCCGGGTCTTGGCACCCCAATTATAAACCCTCCTCTGAGCTTCCTGGGCTCACTTCATATGTTCCCGGACAAGGGGCAGAACAGCTGCGATTCGATCCTGCATCAAGGAGATATGTTCTATGACGCTTCTATAGGGGGTGGCCTCTCCTTCCCATGTTTCTTTTGCGACATCTAGCAGCCCCCTGGGATGTCTACCATACAAAAATTCAAATGGGGAAAATCCTGTAGACGCGTGCGGAACCTCTCGCATGGCAAACATGAGGTATGGTAGCAGGAAATCCCAATATCTCCCATCTTTATCCACCACCTTTTCAACATACTTTTAAGGGTCTTGTTAAACCTTTCCACCATACCGTCAGTTTGAGGGTGGTAAACAGAAGTACGGAGATGGGAGATTTTGTACTATTTTCACAATTCCTTGTTAATTCTCAACATAAAGGGGGTGCCCTGATTCATTTAGATCGCCTTTGGGATCCCCACCCAACTAAACACCTGGACCCACTCCTTAGCAATAGTCTTAGCAGGGGTGTTCCACAGGGGGATGGTTTCAGGATAGTGTGTTGCATAGTCAAGTATAATCAGAATGTTCTGGTGGCCCCAAGCAGCCTTTACCACTGGCCCCACCAAATCCATGTCAATTCTCTCAAATGGCACTTCAATGATGTACAGTGGGACAAGGGGGCTATGGAAATGGGGAGATGGTGCAGTAATTTGACACTCGGGACATGATTCACAATATTCCCTGACCTCTGCATGCAACCCAGGCTAGAAGAACCTCTGGGTTATTCTCTCCTTGGTTTTCTCTATACCCAGATGCCCCCCCATTACATGACCATGGGCCAGATCCAGCACCATCCTGCGGAAGGGTTTGGGAACCACTAGCTGTTCTACTTTGTCCTCCCCACATTTTACCACCTGGTACAACATATTATTTTTAAGAGCCATGTAGAGAAAAGACACCCCCCAATTAGGGTCCACAGGTTCCCCATCCATCACCTTCACATTTTCTCTGGCTCTAAGGAGAGTGACATCATGTAGTTGCTCTGTACAGCGGTCCTCTAAGTTAGGTACTACATTCGGTTCACTCTCACAGTCAGGGTCAAAGACATTTTCTGGGTGATTAGCCACCAGCTGGGAGCTATCTTCCGGCTCCTCCTGTCCCCCAGCCATTACAGGAAAAGGAAGAGGGTCTCCTTCTTCAGTCCTGCCACCAATCTCTCCTTCCGATTGGCAAAAAGGCTCTGATGAGAACACCCGTGCTTCCTCAGCAGGGGGAGGTCTTTCCTCCAGGCTCTCTGTGCCCACCCACAACCTCCAAAAATGGGGAAAATCCCTCCCCACTAGGGCTTCATGAAGCAGGGAAGGTACCACTCCCACTGAATGGGTCACTCTGACGAAAGGGGTGTCAATCTCGACCAGCACCATTTGGTAGTCACCAGTGTCCCCATGGATGCAAATTACCCCGACAGTGCTAGGGTGTAACCTTGCCGGATTTTTACCAACATTATCACACTACCAGAGTCAAGCAGCACAGTGACGGGTTTCCCGTCAATAGCAATCACACACATTTGCTTCTCTATGCGATTTGAACATGATGCTATACATGTGACCTGTGCAAGAAGAGAAATGCGTATTTTCATATAAGCACTATCACATTGCATGGGTTCATCATTCAGGGGACAATTGGCAGCAATATGTCCCAATGCATGACATCGGCAGCACTGTATGTGCTCTATACCCAGTCCTCTCAAGGGTCCCCAAGACCTTCCTGGCTTCTTTGGCCAGTCTCTAGGTCTAGAGCCCATAGTCGCTTTTGTTACAGCGGTCTTGTCAAACTTCCCCATGCCCTTGACCCCTGGAACAATCTTACCGGGTCCGCCGGGCGATCTCTCACCGTGGATACATTGGAGTGGGGAGCAGACAGGTGCAGCACTGTATCTCTCGATGAGGTCCACCAGTTGGTTTGCCATTTTGGGGTCCCCATGGCTGACCCACTTCCTCAAAGTAGCAGGGAGCGCACGCAGATACCGGTCCATGACCACACGCTCCACTATCTGAGGGCCTGGCAAAGTCTCTGGCTGCAACCACTTTCTCGTGAGATGGATCACATCAAAAATTTGGAAACAGGGTGGCTGGTCCATACGGTAGGTCCACTGATGCACCCATTGAGTCCGGACTGCCATGGTGACACCTAGGCATGTGAGTATCTCCGTTTTTAGAGACTCATAGTCCTGGGCCTTATCGGGCTCTAAATAAAAATAAGCCTTTTGGGGCTCACATGTCAGAAAAGGTGCTAGAAGTCCCAACTCCTGTCCTTTTTGCCCTCCTTCCCGCACAGTGACTCTCTCAAAAGTGGTGATGTATGCCTCCATGTCATCCGTAGGTGTCATCTTCTGCAGGTGGTAACTGGCATGGTACAACTTTTTTTCTGGTGGCACAGGAGGTGCGGACCCCTACTTTAACTTTATGATAGCCTCTATCAGCTGGCGGTTCATCTCCTTCTGGGCCTCATGTTGTCTGTGACTTTCTTCCCGCTGTGCTGCAGTGGGTTGGTCTCCCACTGAGCCGCAGTAGCCTGCAGCAAGGCCTTCAACATCTCTTCCTTGTTGGAAAGCTGTCCACTGAGTCCACCACGTGTGACAAGTATCGCCCATCCATTATGGTGCCTCACATAACGTCACAATATGTACAACTTTGTTTTAAAATTCAAGCTTTTAAATACAGATGCAACACCGACTGCATGCACCTCTTGTAAAACTCTCTCATCTTAAAGATACTCTATGATAAAACAAATAGTGACTTTAAATCATGTAGCTCCCATGAATAAGTACCATTCAGACCAAACGCCTCATAAATCCTAATTTTATTTAGGCATTTTCCATCATTTATCTGGCTTCAGAAACTCCTTTATATGCTATGATTGTATTTCTAGTTTATCTTTTAGATGAGCTGTTTTATCAAAGCTTTTATGCTTGAAAAACAGATCTTAAACTTTGGCCAAACATCGAGCAAGCACAATTTAACATTCCGTGTGCCTTGGTGTTTCACTGATCTCCCATCATCACTTTTCTTGCATCCTATAATCAGCCCTGCTTTAAAAAAATCAGCACCAAAACCCTTTCTGCATTCTCCCCATCTCCTGACAACTCCCTTTTTTACCCCGTCTCAGGAAAACCTTGTTTTCCACCAGGTTTACTAGACGGCCCATTTTGTAGTTTGTTTCACTCCCATGTCTTCCAAGCCTCTCATTTCCTTAATTCCTCCCTTTGACCTTCCATCTCTTCCCTAACTTATGCTTCTGGTCCATTTAATTTGGACTTTTGGGAAGCACTTTAAATTAAGCAGTTTCTTTGTTCACTTTCTCCTCCTCATGCTTTCAAATCACCTCTTTTTACCCTGGAAAAATTATGCTCTGACACAGGCCATATAAAACACTCTTTGCTTAAAGAGAAAGTAAACTCCCCTTGTGTTTGTGTGCCTATTAGGGATGGGCTGAACACCCCCGGTTAGGTTCGCACCAGAACATTGCGAACAGGCAAAAAATTTGTGTGAACATTCGAACACCGTTAAAGTCTATGGGACCCGAACATGAAAAATCAAAACTGCTCATTTTAAAGGTTTATATGCAAGTTATTGCCCTAAAAAGTGTATGGGGATCCGGGTCCTGCCCTAGGGGACATGAATCAATGCAAAAAAAAGGTTTTAAATCAATCGTTTTTTCAGGAGCAGTGATTTTAATAATGCTTAAAGTGAAACAATAAAAATGAAAGATATTACCTTTACACAAAAAAAGTTCTTGGGGAAAGCCCTGGATTTTTGTGTATCACACAATTATTTCTGGTATGGGAATGCTTTCTTCACCCAGCAGGTTGGCGTTGCTATGGGCGCTAAATTTGCCCCTAGCATCGCCAACCTATTTATGGCTGAGTGGGAGGATAGGGTTGTTTATGCTACACCGATAGCCCAGATTTTGTTCTACCGTCGCTACATAGACGATCTAATAATAATATGGAGGGGGTCTAAAGATGCAGCCATAGAATTCATGACCAATCTAAACCATAACAATAAAAATATTAAATTAGAATACACTATGAGTGAAAAGTCTATAGACTATCTGGATGTGAGTATAGAAAGATTAGAGACATCCCTGAAAACAAAAGTATACTTCAAGCCAACAGAGCGTAACAGCTATCTATCTATCAAAAGTGGACATCATCCATCATGGATCAAAAATATTCCAAAAGGTCAATTTCTAAGGATACGAAGAAATTGCAGTGACCTTACTGATTATCACATCCAATCAGAATATTTGAAAACAAAATTTGAACAAAAGGGATATCAAACAGTTAAATTGAACCAAATAAGAGATGAAGTAGCCAATACCTCACGAGAGGACTTATTAAAAAATAAGGAACAGTCAATAACAGATAACACCCACCAATTTAAGTTCCTATCAGATTTTCACATGCAATATAGAGAGGTGGAAAACATTTTCA
>BLSH010258084.1:940011-955635 GCA_018402905.1 Glandirana rugosa | reverse complement strand
GTATACCGCTGCTTCTCCCCCCCCCCCCCCGCAATCTCCACCCCCAGCTCTGTAAGCCTGTTATGCAGCTGAGAACAGAGGTCTTGTGATCACTTATTAGAAAAAGAAAAATGTAGTTATATATTTTTTTAAATGTTGTGGGGTTCAGCTTCAAGCAGGGAGCTTGCAGAGGGATATTTCAAATGAAAACGTGTATTTAAGGGCTCCCTCACCACATGTATTCATCATTGTTGCAGAAAAATACAGCCAAAACAATTGTGCACTCACTAGGGTAATAATTACGGTTCAAAATCCAAGAAAAGTTATTTAGTCTCCTGGCTAATTGTGAGACCACACTGGGTCTGCTCAGATCTGTTCTATCACAGCCCACATGCATCCTTCCCCAACAACACTGATCAGAAAAGACAATTTATACCCTGGTGGAAAAAAAGCCATGGACAGTGCTCCGTTGTATACTGCTATAGACCTTTTACTGCCGCCAGTTTATCTCATGAAATGCTAGAATCTATGTGGCAGATACACTCCATCCACAACTCATACAATACTTCCTTTTTCATTCTTGAATCTTTATTATTGTTCATCCAGGTGCTAAGGACCATATAATGTGAAAGGGCCATTTTTTTGGCTGTCTCTATCCAGGTGCTGCATGGAGGCAGCCCATTGAAGTCTATTAGAATGCAGCAGCTGAACTGAAATAGACACTTGTCCTAATGTGACAGGCATCTGGGTGCAGATGAGTGTCACCAAATGCACACTATCTATGTTCAGGGTCACTCACCCAAACCCCCATGCCTGCAAAATTAGGACAAGCGTATGTGTTAATGCAGCTACTGTGTTCTAAAGTCTTCAATGGGCTGCCTGCCCACAACACCTGGAGACATCTGGAGACACTGAAAGAAACAGCTTTTTTCCACAGTATATGAGCCTCAGCACCCATATGAATAAGGCCAAACTGTAAACCTTCCAATCTATCAGTTTAGACCTAAAGTACATTATGGGACTTTGTAGGTATTATAAAGAGTCACAACACATACACTATATTCTCAAAAGTATTGGGACACCTGCCTTTACACGCAACTAACATGTTTCCAC
Source organism: Glandirana rugosa (assembly GCA_018402905.1). NCBI lineage: Eukaryota > Metazoa > Chordata > Amphibia > Anura > Ranidae > Glandirana > Glandirana rugosa. The sequence continues at coordinate 954,543 of BLSH010258084.1, read as the reverse complement.
CTATGATAATGATGTCCGCAGCAATATCTTTACTGGTTTAATATCCCCTACTGTGACTGTGTCTGTTGGTGCTTTGGTGTGGGCTGCTATGCCACCTGGTTTTCATCAAGGTCTGGGAGCTGCAACATGCATCGGGGGCTCCCTCCGCCCCCGTTTATTCCACACGGGGGTCCAGGTCCTTCCCCACTTGCGTGGCATCCTCGTGAAGCATGGCGCCCGCTGGGTTTCCATACTCGCGGGCACTGATGGGGGTGCAGCTCCACCTGCGATCGAGTCATATCGACGGGGGGTTGGTGCTTCCTTCCCTCCCATTTCGCTCCCGTGTGTGACATTGGCGTGTCAATTGGGAGGGCTTATATTGGGCTTCATCTGGCATGGTATTGGGCACTCTCCAACAGCTGCACATCACATCCAGCACCATTATGGATCCGGACTCCGGCCTCACAGGTATCATTTTCCGGTTGCTTGCAGTTTTTTAACCTTTTGTTTCACATACATTTTTCCCTTATTCCACTTGGCCTGTGAGATCCCAATCATTCCCATCATTTTCATTTCATTTCTCACTTCCCTACCACACACTCACCACTGCCTCCACTATATACATTCATCTCACTAACACCTTCTATCTCACATACTTATTCACAACCCCCAGTACACCTTCACTTACAATGGTTTCTTTTTTTAACATTCACCAGGTACACAACCATGGAGGTGCCCATGTCCATGCTAAAGTTGCCTGGGTTGGAGGTTGGCACCATGCTTCCCGCCTCGCGGTTCCAGTAAGTTGGCTCCATGGGCTCCTGGTTGGGGAGTAGCATAAACCCCCCGCCACCTTTAGGTCCCATGTGTTTAATTAACCTAACACCCATTTTAATTCTATTCTAGATTATGCGCTTGCGCCTGATGTGTGACGATAAGTTACGAAACGCATAGAGCTACCAGCTGCTGTATAATGCTTTGCAACAAGTACCCTTCATTTGCCATATTACCTGGAATACCCTTTCGGGTGATTAGTGAGGTCATGGACCACGCAGATTTAATACTTGTTTTTAATCATGTTGACAGCTATTTACTTGATGGATTGAGGCATTTTCTATCATGTTATTTATACTTCTATATTATATCAATATTTATTGTATAATCATGTTACCACTAACTTTTGTTCTGATTGTCTGTATATGTATTGATTTATTCGTATACAACCATAAAAATCTTTTGTATTAATATCCATCTAATACCTCGTTCCCATCACGTGTGTCATATAAAGTCCCGCTCCTCCCAATTTGTATGCAGTGCATATCACTTTGCCTTTACACGTACATGAACTTTAATGGTATCCCAGTCTTAGTCCATTGGGTTCAATATTGAGAGGGCCCAACCTTTGCAGCTATAGCAGCTTCAAGTCTTTGGGAAGGCTGTCCACAAGGTTTGTGAGTGTGTCTATCGGAAAGTTTGACCATTCTTCCAGAAGCGTATTTGTGTCAGGCACTGATGTTGGATGAGAAGGCCTAGCTCGCAGTCTCCGCTCTAATTTATCCCAAAGGTGTTCTATCGAGTTGAGGTCAGTACTCTTTGCAGGTCAATCAAGTTCCTCCACCCCAAACTCACTCATCTATGTCTTTATTGACCTTGCTTTGTGCACTGGTCCAAATTATTTGGTGGAGGGGAGATTATGGTGTGGGGTTATTTTTCAAGGGTTGGGCTTGACGCCTTAGTTACAGTGAAGGGAACTCTTTTTTTTTAAACAATTGTTTTATTCAGTGTAGTACAGTTTACAGAGAATATGCAGTCACAAATTACATGAATGAATGAATAAACATGACAATAAGGTCCGTCACACAGACCATCTTAAGTATAGGCAAGATGCAGTCGACTCAAATAGAGCATGTAAAGCAAATAGCGGTTTATGAAAGGGGAAGAGAAGAGAGGAGAAGAAAAAAAAAATGGTATATCTCCGTCTTTCGCCTTGTTCTGCAGGACCCTAGGAGCCACCACCCCCCCCCCAGAACACCCCCAAATGGGATCTTGGTGTCTCCCTGGGGGGGGGAGGGGCGGCCCCCCGGGCCCCCCCAGACGCAAGACACAGCTCACCTAATCCAGCTCGGGATAACTTTCCACAAGAGCCGCAGTACAATTGGGTAATGTTAGACCTAATGAGTCAGGCCAGGATCCCGTCGCTTATTGTCCCACAGGGCTGGTTAAAAAAAAAAAAAAAACCCCTAACTGGGCTTTGACCTAATAGTGTTATGGTGTTATGCCAGTGCGTCATTTGGCCAGTTGTAGGTATACTGCAGTGCTTCGTCTCGTCATAAGTGACAATAATATTCAATCCCCAAGCCAGGCTTTAGGGACCTCCGTCCGGTCGCGACAGGTTTAAGTTGCGGTTGTAGTTTTATGAAATGCTTGTAAAACGATCAGAATATTTGAAGAGTACCCAGGGCTTCCACATTTTATGAAATCTGTCTGAGGAGTCCCTGGCTATAGCCACGGATTCCTCCATCTGATACAAGTTCTCGATTTCTTGGAGCCATTCTGCAGTCGATGGTGGTCGGGTGGATTTCCAGTGTCTGGGGATCAGTGATTTGTCCGCATTGAGCATGTGTCTAGTCAGTGAGTTTTTGTATCTCCTCACAGGGCTATCTGTTATTTGTAGTAAACAGCAGGCACGGTCTAGTGTGATCTGTGTTTCGGTTATTTGTGTAGTTAGGGTCTGAACCGTCTCCCAGAAAGGGGCTACGAGCTCGCACTCCCACCAGATATGTAGGAGCGTACCTTCTAGTTTCTTACATCTCCAACAGCGATCAGATGCTGTGGGGTACCACCTACATAGTCTGGAAGGGGTCATGTACCAATGTGTAAGCAGCTTGTAGGACATTTCTTGGAGTCTGGTACTTATAGAGCATTTGTGTGCAAAGATATTTGCTCTCTGCCATTGCTCTTCGGAGAATCCTATCTGTAGGGCAGTTTCCCATTTTGTTTGGGAGGAAGTAGGACCTGAGGGATCTGTCTCTTGCAGCCATGTGTAGGCTAGGGATGTGGTCTTTGTGACCGGAGTACCCTCCAGGCACGTGGTCTCAAAGGGAGTCGGTGGTCTGTATAGGTTCGTCTTATCAAGGGAGAAAAGGTAGCTGTGAATCTGGCGGTATGTCCAGAACGAGAGGGTGTGGAAGGGCTTCAGTTTGTCAGCGAGTAACTCAAACGGGATTATTTTATCGCCTTGTATGCATTGGCCGGCCAGTAGGGGGCTCTGCAGGTGGATCATCAATCCTGGGGAGAATGCAGGGTTAGGCATAATGGGGGTCAGGGGACCTGGGGTGGAGGATATGGACCCGACTTTGACTATCCCATGAAATATTTCAAGGGTTGCACCCAATAATGGGTTTTTTCTGAATGACTGTGGCAGTGCTTCAAGGGGCACCCATGGTAGGAAGTTCAGAGGGGTAGACACCATAGCTTGCTCCAGATTAACCCAGTCCTTATTGTGGCCATGGCAGTGCCAGTCTAGTATTCTAGCGATATGCGTCGCTTGATGGTAGCGCCTGAAATCGGGAAGATTAATTCCCCCATTGGCTTTAGTTTTAGTAAGAGTTTGGAGTTTTATTCTAGGTCTACAATCTGCCCACAGGAACTTGCATACAATCGAATTCAACTGTTTGAAAAAGGAATTGGGTAACTTTATGGGCAGGGTGTGAAAGTGATACAAGATTTTAGGTAACACTGTCATTTTCAGTATAGCTGCCCTCCCGAACCAGGAGAATGGGCGTGGGGACCAGTTTTTAAAGTCTTTTTGTATCGTGGATAGGAGTGGCCTGAAATTAACGTAAAAAATGTTGTCTAATGAGGGTGTGAGTCGAACTCCTAGGTACTGGAGTGTTGATTGTTTCCAGGTGAAGGAGCAGTTGGCACGCGTGAGCTCTACCGCTGCGGGAGGAAGGTTAATGTTTAGAGCTTCGGATTTACTGTAATTGATTTTCATATTAGAAATGTGGCCGAATATGTCAAATGCCCGTACTAGGTTCGGGATAGAGAGGTGTGGTTTAGTTAAAAAGAAAAGCAGATCATCTGCATAGGCCGCCAATTAGTATGTTTTTCCCTTTATCAGGAAGCCACTAATGTTTGGGTCGTTATTTACGGTCCGTATGAAGGGTTCAAGCGTCAAGATAAAAAGGAGTGGGGAAAGGGGACAGCCCTGCCGTGTGCCGTTGTGTATGTTCACTGTTTCTGAAAGAGTTCCGTTAATTTTGAGGTTGGCTTTAGGTTTTTGATAAAGGGTGGAAATCCAAGTTCTCATGTGGGTCTGCAGACCAACATGAGCGCATGTTTCCAGTAGGTAGTCCCATGAGACCCTATCGAAGGCCTTCTCCGCATCCGTGGATAGGAGAAGACCTTTGATTTTCCCATTTTGGGCGCTGTGCATGAGATTCAGAGCTTTGGTGACATTGTCACGTGCTTCTCTCCCTGGCATGAACCCTACTTGTTCTGGACCTATAAGTTTTTGTAGATGTTCTCTTAAGCGATTTGCCAAGATCTTTGCTAGAAGTTTGGTATCTATGTTGAGTAACGATATGGGTCTGTAGCTAGCACAATTGTTTTGGTCTTTACCAGGTTTTAATATCAACGTAATGTGAGCCCGGGTAAAAGAGTCAGGGACGGACTGTGGTTGTTTCAGGCTGTTTAGAGCCTGTAGGAGTGGGTTGTGTAATAGATCGAAGTAGGCCTTGTAATAGTGGGCCGTAAAGCCGTCCGGTCCTGGGCTTTTGCCTGGTTTGAGGGCTTTAATCGCTAGATATAGTTCATCTTTGGTGATGGGACTCTCTAAAGATTCTGCTTCTTCTGAAGTCAGTGAAGGTAATCCGCTTTGCTGGAGGAAATCTGTAATGGCCTGGCGTCTGCTTGCTGTGACTCCCTTGGGTTTATGTGGGGGTGGCAGGTTATACAGTTTGGTATAAAATTTCTGGAATGCCTCTGCTATCTGGTCAGTCCTGTGTACAGTGTTGCCTTGCTCGTTCTTTATTGATAAGATGGTATTTGTGTGTGTCAGCGTTTTCAGAGTCCTCGCCAAGAATTTTCCACCTTTGTTCCCATGCTCATAGTAAAATCCCTTTTTTAAGAAAATGGTTTGAAGGGAACTCTTAAGGTGTCAGCATATCAAGACATTTTGGGCAATCTCATTCCCCCAACTTTGTGGGAACATTTTGGGGATGGCCCCTTCATAGTCCAAGATGACTGAGTGTCCACCAGTGCACAAAGCAAGGTCCATAAAGACATGGATGAGCGAGTGTGGGTTAAGGAACTTGGCTGGCCTGCACAACTGACCTCAACCCGATAGAACACCTTTGGGATGAATTATAGTTGAGACTGTGACCCAAGCCTTCTTATCCACATCAGTGCCTGACCTCACAAATGTGACTCTGGAAGAATGGTCAGACATTCCCATAGGCACACTTCTAAACCTTGTGGACAGCCTTCCCAGAAAAATTAAAGCTGTTATAGCTGCAAAGAGTGCACCAACTCAATATTGAACCCTAGTGACTAAGACTGGGATGCCGTGAAAGATTATGTGTGTATATAGGCAGGTGTTCTAATACTTCTGACAATATAGTGTATATGTATAAAACATTTTTGTTCACACTTTATTTATACAAAGTTTAAAAAAATACATGGTTGAGTTAGTTTGCCATCTATATGTATACACAAAAAACACAACCTAGATTAGGTCTTTACAACACCATACCTCAAAAAAACTCAACCTTGTGTGCCCCCAAACAAAACAACCAGAGGAAAGCTGAAAGGGGCTGTCAAGGGAAGCCAACCAAACATTGTATGTTGTCAGTATATGTGCATATTCAATATTGCAAGACCCATATAAGATCAATTACAATTACTAGTTTTGACAGTTACTTACCCCTTCATCAGCAGAGTGTGCACCTGTTCTGGAGATGCAAGGAGAGAGCAGGGAAAACCTCAACCCCCCTGCTATTAGATCTCATAAACAAAGTATCTTCTATGGTATAGCCCTATATGGGATAGACAAATATGTATTGGTCACAGAGAAAACACAGAGCTCTTGTGCAATTTCAGATGGGGAGGATACCTGGTAAACCACAGGAGAAGACCTTAGTATGCCAGCACATTTGTTGAAGGTGAAGGTCCTTAGTTGAGTCAAGGTGCAAGGCCTAAGGAACCGCCTGGTCTTCACTAGAGCACCCCTACATGGGATGGTCAGTTTTGCTGCTGATTGCCCCCAGGTTGTGACTTTCTGACTCACAGGAAGTGGAGATGCTTCAACACTTAGCAACAAAAACACTAGCTTTTTATTACAGCGTCCCCTCTTTGATTGGGTGTAGTGCCAACAAGACCCAGAAATCAGCAGCCGCTGTACACAGAGGGAAAGACCAAGTGCTGGCATATATACTTTTGATAATAGACTGCAGTAAACCTTGTAGAAGCTTTGAAATCCAAAACTTGTAAAATAACCATTGGCTTAGGTAATAAGAGTCCTCATGTAGGCATGTATATAACCTTCTGCTGGATGGCATCCAAAGTGGTGGGAATCAGTAAGCATGTGCTACTGCATGTTTGAAAGGTATTAGCATCTTTTTAGCATTAACCACTTCAATACAGAGCACTTTCACCCCCTTCCTGCCCAGGCCATTTTTCAGCTTTCAGCACTGTCACACTTTGAATGACAATTGTGGGGACACTTAGGGGTTTACTCACTTTTGTTGCCAGCGGTTTATACATTAATGACTGTGTGTTGAGATATTTTGAGGGGACAGCAAATTTACCATGTTATACATGCTGTACACTCACTACTTTACATTGTAGCAAAATGTAATTTATTTTGTGCTGTCACATGAAAAGATATAATAAAGTATTTACTAACATCTGAGGGGTGTACTCACTTTTGTGAGATACTGTGTATATATATATATATATATATATATATATATATATATATATACACACACAGTATCTCACAAAATCTCACATTTTTGTAAATATTCTATTATATCTTTTCATGTGACAGCACTGAAGAAACTACACTTTGCCACAATGTAAAGTAATGTGTGTACAGCTTGTATAACAGTGTAAATTTGCTGTCCCCTCAAAATAACTCAACACACAGCCATTAATGTCAAAACCACTAGCAACAAAAGTGAGTACACCCGTACGTGAAAACATCCAAATTGGGCCCAATTAGCCATTTTCCCTCCCCGATGTCATGTAACTCGTTAGTGTTACAAGGTCTTAGGTGTGAATGGGAAGTAGGTGTGTTAAATTTGGTGTTATCACTCACTCTTTCATACTGGTCACTGGAAGTTCAACATGACATCTCTTGGAAAAGAACTCTCTGAGGATCTGAAATAAATCAGTGTTGCTCTACATAAAGATGGCCTTAGGCTATAAGAAGATTGCCAAGGCCCTGAAACTGAGCTGCAGCACAGTGGCCAAGACTATACAGTGGTTTAACAGGACAAGTTCCACTCAGAACAGTTCTCGCCATGGTCGACGCAAGAAGTTGAGTGCACGTGCTCATCGTCATATCCAGAGGTTGTCTTTGGGAAATACATTTATGAGTGCTTCCAGCATTGCTGCAGAGGTTGAAGGGGGGGTCAGCCTACCAGTGCTCAGACCATACGCTGCACACTGCATCAAATTGGTCTGCATGGTTGTCATCCCAGATGGAAGCCTCTTCTAAAGATGATGCACAAGAAAGCCCAAGAAAGCCCACAAACAGTTTGCTGAAGATAAGCAGACTAAGGATATAGATTACTGGAACCATGTCCTGTGGTCTGATGAGACCAAGATAAACTTATTTGGTTCAGATGGTGTGAAGCGTGTGTGGCAGCAACCAGGTACGGAGTACAAAGACAAGTGTGTCTTGCCTACAGTCAAGCATGGTATTGGGAGTGTCATGGTCTGGGGCTTCATGAGTGCTGCTGGCACTAGGGAGCTACAGTTCATTGAGGGAACCATGAATGCCAACATGTACTGTGACATACTGAAGCAGAGCATGATCCCCTCCCTTCAGAGGGCAATAGTCCAACATGATAACGACCCCAAACACAACTTCAAGACAACAGCTGCCTTTCTAAAGAAGCTGAAGGTAAAAGTAATGGACTGGCCAAGCATGTCTCCAGATATAAACCCTATTGAGCATCTGTGGGACATCCTCAAATGGAAGGTGGAGGAGCGCAAGGTCTCTAACAACCATCAACTCCATGCCCAAGAGGGTTAAGGCAGTGCTGGAAAATAATGGGGGCCACACAAAATATTGACACTTTGGACATTTTCATTTAGGGATATACTCACATTTGTTGCCAGCGGTTTAGACATTAATGGCTTTGGGTTGAGTTATTTTAAGGGCACAGCAAAACATTGTAGTAAAGTGTAATTTCTTCAGTATTGTCACATGAAAAGATATAATATAATATATACAAAAATGTGAGGGGTCTACACACTGTACTGTATGTATATATATATATATATATATATATATATATATATATATATATATATTGTAGGGGTTAGCTCAAGGGGGATCACCTTCCCTGGGAAAAACGTGGTCCAAACTGCAGGTTTTCTTAGCTGAATTATAGCCAGTTTTATTTAAACAAACAAAACAGAAAATAAATCCTTGCCATCCAGGCTCTTACTAAACATCTTCAATTTCCCTAACTGAGCAGTGAAGGGCTTCTCTTAGTCACCCACAAAACAAAGACAAAGCAAACCTTTTGTTTCAGTCATAAAGCAAACTTCTGTTCAAGCTCTCTCAGGTTTGATGGATCCTGAGACCCAGGCCAGAGCAATCATCTGATCCAGACTTGCTTCCTTTATATCACCTGTTGATGGACAGAAGTGGACCTCAAAATTTGGTCCGGAACCTACCTTGCCAAGGTGACTGGTAAAACCCGGATCAGATTCCACATTAGTTTCATGCAAGTGAATGCATGTGAGGTGAAACAGAGTCCATCGATCACCTCGCCTTTTGTAACACCACATATCCCCCCCTTTGTCTAAGCCCCTGCGACTGAGCAACTATCCCAATCAGACAATTGATACGGGAAAGGGCATCTGCATTATTTTGGAGTTTCTCAGCTCTATCTTCCACTGTGAATCTAAATACTTGAAGAGCAAGTCATCTGACTGTTTTTGTCCTTGTTATCACACATCCATTTAAGAGGGGCATGGTCAGCGACTATGTTGAACGGTCTCTCCAACAGGTAATATTTCAGGGTTTCTAAGGCCCATTTGATAGCTAAACATTCCTTCTCCGCAATGGCATAGTTTTTCTCATGTCTGTTGAACTTTCTACTTTCTTCTTGAAATCCTTACAAAACCTTATAGTTCCATCTGGTTTTGGGACCAACACTATTGGACTTGACCAGTCACTGTGGGACTCTTTTTTACGTCCAGCTCTAACATGTTCTTTATTTCATATGCAACTACTTCCCACTTAGCCGCGGGTATTCTATATTGCTTTACATTTAGGCGGACACCTGGTTCCGTAATTATGTCATGCTGTATAACTATGGTCAGTCCGGGCAGGCGAGAGAAAAAGTCCCTATTCTTACTCACAAATTATTTAATGTCCTTCTATTGGGCCAATGACAAGGTTTCAGTTATGGGTACTTCAGGTCATGTCCTTTTGGGGGGTTGGCCTTGCCAGTAAAGTCTCTCTGTCCTTCCAAGGTTTCAAGAGATTAACGTGATATATTTCCTTTTCCCTGGCTGGTAAACTTTGTAGTTCACCTCCCCTACTCTTTCCATAATTTCAAAGGGACCTTGCTACTTTGCTAGGAATTTACTCTCAACGGTGGGGACTAGCACCAGCACTGTATCACCAGGGTTGAAGACCCGGGTGTGGGCCTCCTGGGCTTGCTCCATATGTTCTCATACAAGAGGCATGACAGGAGCGATTCTATCTTGCATCAGTGAGATATGCTCAGAGATGCTTCTATAAGGCGCGGTCACTCCCTCCCACGTTTCTGCAACATCTAACAATCCTCTGGGATGTCCCACAGTAGTTCAAAAGGGGAGTAACCTGTAGATGCCTGAGGTACCTCCCGTACGGCAAACATGAGGTATGGCAGAAAAAAATCCTAATTTCTCCCATCTTTGTCCACCACCTTTTTAACATACTTTTGAGTGTTTTGTTAAATCTCTCCAAAGACCATCAATTTGCAGGTGGTAGACAGAGGTATGGAGATGGGAAATTTTGAACAACTTACACAATTCTTTAGTGTCTCTGGACATAAATGTCTTGATCCATCAATATTTCTTTTGGAATACCCACATGACTAAATACCTGGACAAGCTCTTTGGCAATAGTTTTGGCTGAGGTATTGTGCAAGGGAATGACTTCAGGATATCACGCAGCATAGTCCAGTATTACCAGTATGTGCTGATGGTCCCGGTCAGACTTTACTACTGGTCTCACCAGATCCATGCCAATTCTTTCAAAAGGCACTTCAATGATAGGTAATGGTACCAGCGGACTGCGAAAATGGGGAGATGGAGCAGAATACTGACAATCTGGGTATGACCAACAATATTCTTTGACATCTGCATATAACCTGGGCCAAAATAATCTCTGGGTTATTCTCTCCTTGGTCTTCTCTATGCCCAGATGTTCTCCCATTATATGACCATGGGCTGAATCTAATACCATCCGGCGATAGGGTTTGGGAATCACTAGCTGCTTTACCCCCTTCTCCCCTTGCTTTACCACCTACAGCAAGTTATTTTTAAGTGCCATGTAGGGAAAAGACAGCCCTATATTAGGTTCAACAGATTCCCCATCTATCATTTTAATGTTTTCTCTGGCTCTATTGAGTGTGGCGTCTTTTAATTGTTCTGTACAAAAATCATCTTTTTTTACCTCTAAGTCAGACACCACATTCGGTCCACTCTCACTATTAGAGTCAGAGATAATTTCTTGTTCATTAACCTCCAGCTGGTGGCTGGATTCAAGCCCCTCCTGCTCCCCAGCCATTACAGAAAAAGGAAAAGGACCTTCTCCTTCCTCAGATACGCCAACAGTTTCCCTTTCAATTTTGTGATCAAAAGAGTCTGGTGTGAGTTCCAGTGTGTCCTCAGCAGGGGGAGCTCTGTCCTCCTGACTCCTTTTGTTTTCCCGTAAACTGCAAAAGTATGGAAAACCCTCCCCACTAGGGCTTCATAAAGCAGTGAGGGTACCACCCCCACTGAATGTGTCACTATGCCCCAAGAGGTATTAATCTCAACCACAGCAGTCTGGTAATCACGTGTGTCACCATGTATGCAAATAACCCCAAGAGCGCTGGGGTGTAAACTTGCAGGATTTACATAATCACCTTTAACTAATGTCACCACATGACCAGAATCTAGCAGCGCCATAACTGGCTTTCCATCAACTGAAATTACACACTTTTGTTCTTCCAAGCATTTTCTTTCAAAAGTTGTGAGGTACGCTTCCACATCATCTGCAGGTGTCATCTTCTGCAGGAAATAGCTGGCACACACCATTTTCTGTTCCACCGGCAAAGGACTTGTGGACCCCTTCTTTAACTCCATCAGGGCCTACACAAACTGGTGATTTGCCTCCTGCTGCGCTGCAGCGACCTCTGCGACTTGGCCATTGGTTTTCTGCTGCTGGCGATTGGTTTCCTGCTGAATTGCAGTGGCCTGCAGCAGAGCTTTTAACACTTCCTTCATCTTTCCACTTGTTTAGGAAGATACCCGCCGAAAATCCACCATCTTTGGGGGTTAGCTCAAGGGGGATCACCTTCCCTGGGAAAAACGTAGTCCAAACGGCAGGTTTTCTTAAAAGCTGACTTGTAGCCAGTTTTATTTTAAATAAATAAAACAATCAAAACAGAAAATAAATCTTTGCCATCCAGGCTCTTACTAAACATCTTCAGTTTCCCTAACTGAGCAGTGAAGGGCTTCTCCCAGTCACCCACAAAACAAAGACAAAGCAAACCTTTTGTTTCAGTCGTAAAGCAAACTTCCATTCAAGCTCTCTCAGGTTTGATGGATCCTGAGTTCCAGGCCAGAGCAATCATCTGATCCAGACCTGCTACCTTTATACTACCTGTTGATGGACACAAGTAGGCAGCAAAATTTGGCCAAGGTGGCTGGTAAAACCCGGACCGGATTCCACCTGTCTCCTGCAGGTGAACACATGTAAGGTAAAACATGAAGGCCATCGATCACCTCGCCTTTCATAACGCCACAATATATATATCCTTATATGTGGCGGCTGCATTTGTTTTCTATTTTTCAGACAGAGAACATTTTCAGCAAGTGCAGAAAGAACCCACTGTTCATGCTAGAAATGTTTATGCTGCGTCAATCATATCTTTTTATTTATAAACTACTAATCTCATTAACTACCATGAAATAAAACCAGGGCAGGCATGCTTTAAGTCCATTTTGTCAGTAGCTGGTCCTGCGCCTGTACCTCATACACCTCGGTAGTAATGGGTGAAAGGCCTATAGGGATGCTATCTATAAAAAGAAGATGGTGTGCACCAAGGCCAGCACTCTAGTAGTGCTAGTTCTTTTTTTATTTATTTTTGAAGTCCTGAATGTGTGACAACTTTAGCTGCCTCCATAGATACAGAGAAATGAGTGTAGCTATATGGTTTGGAAGGGTATTATTTGCAGGATCGTCAGTTCAAAATAAAGAGAAAATTGTTGTAAAGAAAGGATTTTAATGCAGCAACTTCATCTAAGAACTAATAATCTGCATTTTTGGTTTTGGATATAATGTAACAAATGTCGCACATAAACAAATATACAGGTTAACCAGTGTGTTTCACACACCAACAGTGTAAAGAATACTTGTGACAATGTGATAATCACAGGGAAATATAAAATATTAAACATATTAAAAAGTATCTATAACATCAAGTGTGTGTTTTTCTTGGATGTGATAAAAATGACATCCAGGTGAAGTGATTCCCACCACCACATTAATGTTATTCAGGGTACTTTTGCCAGACAAAGCTAATAGTAGCGCCTTGTTAATGTTTAATACCAGAAAAAACACCACGTGTCTTCACCGAACAGGTGCAAAGTAAAATTGGGTACTCTTACCCTAAAATGGTTAACATGAAAGCCCAAATGTTACATCAAACAGATCCTCTTCTATAGCCAATCTCTGGAGATGGAATGTTACTTGAGCTTAAACATATGTGATAGCCATTACGAAGGGAGATAAATACAGAAAACCCCACATAGTGTAAATCCGTAATAAAAAGGCTAATGTATTTAAAGTAATGCACGTACATTAAAATCAAGGACATTGAGCAGAATTTCACAAGTGATGTGTGCACAGGCTGGGCGCAATAGTATGGAGCGGACACTCTTTCACCCTTTTTTTTTTTCTACTTTATTTTTGGTTTTGGGTTTAGATACACTTCAATCCTGACCAGCTACCAAGTGATTTTTAAAATGTGGTGTTAGGTAATTTAAAAGAGATACCCATTCTGTAAAAAATATTTTCATTGGTTTTAAGCAGAACATTTAAGATTTAATTTTCTGGAATCAGGTCATTTTACTTCCCACTAATTAAATCTGACATCTAAGCTCAACTTTCATAAATTATGCATCAAAGTTCAATACACTGTTCAGTCTTACTGTAACATTCTACTGTAGTTCTGATTAAACAGAAGGGAGGTTTCAGGAATCCACCATGTTTCCACAAGAACAAGTGAGATCAGGTTCACGTCTGCTTTTCTCATAATTCAATATAATAGCTTTAATGTTATATGGTGGTGCCAGGAACAATTCTATAAGGACCCTTTCACACGCGCTTTCCGTTCAGGTCCGCCTGTCTGTTTTTCAGGTGGACCTGAACGCACACTCCATGCAGCCCAAAGGAGCGGCGAATGTCAGCGGAGACATGTCCGCTGATATCCGGCGCTCTCCGATCTGATCCGGTCTGTGAAATCCAGACGGATAAAAACCCTATTTTCTATCTGTCTGGAGTATCGGATCGAAGCGGATCAGATGAAAACGGACAGGCGGTCCATTTTTATCCGATCTCGATAGAGCAGAGCGGGGCTCTGACAGTTCCATCTCCGCTCAGTGAGCGGGGATGGAACTGTCATCCACCTGCTCAGCAGGGATCAATGGAGTGATCCCTGCTGAGCAGAACGGAGTCCGTAAACGAACAAGTCTGTGTGAAAGGGGCTTAAATGTCTGAGGCAAATCTTACAGAAAGTTTGTGATTACAGCATACACTTTTATTTTTTTACATTATCATTAGAATAACAAAACAAATAATAGTTATTTTTAACAATCCAATATAATATTATTTGAAAAACCACCTTTCATGTTGTGCTGCCTGTCTACTAGCCATCTCTTTATACAACTCCCTGCATTTCCTGCATGCTTTACAACGTCTCCTCTGCTGTTTACCTTCAATTTCTAAGGACTACATATCACCATGGTACCTGCCTGCCTGTAAGCAGTGATTCCTGTACTGAACTCCTCCTCTCTGCACTTTTATAGGTTAGAAGGCCTGTCTCTTATACACAT
>BLSH010258084.1:908159-924621 GCA_018402905.1 Glandirana rugosa | reverse complement strand
TTCCCTTTGAAACTATACACACTTGTCTAATTAAAACAAGTCCGTCGCGAACGTTAGACACCACAAGGGGGATAAAAAGTATTTATATCAACGTATGTTAGAGTGTACTTTTATCGTGTCTATGTAATTTTGGTCACATTTTAGCCTAACCCCCGCACCGGCCGCGCGCGTCGCCTACCGTCGCACTCACTCTCCGAGGCCTCGGGTCGTCCTCTTTATTCGATGCTAGCGTCGATTCTCTGTGGCATGACACCGTTTTTTGTTGCCGTCACGTCGCCCCTTGTCACGGTTGGGTCGCCCTTACAGCTCCTTCTCTGTCCCGCTGACGTTCGGGTCTTTTAATTGCCCAGTGAAAGTATGCCGTTAATTTTCTGGGCTTGCAGTCGCCCTGTCTCTTCCTCGACATTCCCGCTGGGTTGGCACTGTTCCCCGCTGCACTGCCGTTGTTTTTTGCCACAGTACGGTGTCTCTTAGCTGCGATCGTAGCTTATTTCTCCTGCTGGGCTCCGGAGCCTCTCACTCACGCTGCCATCCGCTGCGCGCGCCGGCCACGCCCCCAATCCGATTTTACACTGGTTTTAATGTATCTGTGCTATTTTCATGTGAGATTGTATGCAACTATATTTATGAAAAATAGGGGGAACACCACAGATTGCAAGCGCTGCCTGAACAAAATTAATCTGTTCACACATATCAAAGTTTCCCTTGTAGTGACCAGTCTGTTTGTCCTTAGTAAATCAACCCAATTCCCTCTAACTACCTCACCCTTACTAAATGATTGTAGTGCTATATGCAGGGATGGTCTGTTGAATCTTAGTTTTTTGACAGTATGGGGCTAATTCACTATATCGCGAATATGCGATCACGCAACGCCTTACAATAATGCCCATTCAAGGCAATTAGCATATGAACTGGGTGATCATGCGAACACAAAATCGCGTTAGTGCCGTGAATATGCCTGCTTAATCGGCACATGTGGGAATAGCTGATGTCAATCGGGCTTGAACCTGCAGAATCCATTGAAGGCTTGTATGAACATGGTTGAAAAAGGGTATGGGAACTACCACAGCAAAATGGAAACCATTAGCAACATGTAGCTGTAAGCTTTGAAAGTATCAGAAGGAACCACTACACTATCGACTTGAACACAACCAGCCATAGAAAATACATTTACTAATCTTGGATTCTGTTAATTCTCTACAAAATAACTGCAGGCACGTTAACTAGTGTGTGATTGTTGCAATTCTACACTATGTACATACCATTGCAAAAGATCATAGTATGGAAGCATTCAAACTGATGGGCATTGACGAATATGCCTTCACATATTTTCAGAATATAATGCCAAGTTTAATGCAAGGTGTAGTGATGACATCGGTAAGATGCAAACCTGTAGCTGTAAGCTTTGAAGGTATTAGAATGAACCATTACACTATAGACTTGAGCACAATCAACCATAGAAAATACATTTACTAATCTTGGATTCTGTTAATTCTCTACAAACGAACTGTCGGCTCGTTAACTAGTGTGTGATTATTCCAATTCCACACTATAATATTATTGAATATGCACATACCATTGCATGCATTAAAAAAAAAAAAAAAAAACAGTCATTCTTAAAAAAATACAAAATATTAAAAAGACATATATTCCAAGCATTAACACCCACCACCCCACATTCTACACACATACATTTGTGACGGTTCTGCTGGAAGATGCATTTCTGTGTACATTATTAAGCAATGAGATCAAAGAGTAGAAGGTCAGCAGATGCTCCCAAACCATGAATGCATGGTCAGACAGCAGCAATACACAACATTGACAGCAAAGCCACACTTTTGATGGACAAAATGCACAAGAATTTCAACTAACAGCCCAAATGGGGCGTTTGCCATTATGCACAATATCAGCCCTACTCCCTCAAAACCCACAGCAAATAACACAGCCTCTTCACAGGCCAAACCAACCCCTCTACTGCAGACATTTATATAACATAGTTTGTATTGTTAGCACACCAACACGCCCAATGTAAGTACACACCCATCAGTGTCGTTCAATCTGTCTCTTCATGTCTGCCTAACTCTATAGTGATTGCGCCTGATAAACAAGAACACTTACACTTTGCAAATGTGTTAACCCACACGATATTGTCAAAACGCCTGCCTTTACACACACACATGAACTTTAATGGCATCCCAGTCCTAGTCCGTAGGGTTCAATAGTGAGCTGGCCCACCCTTTGCAGCTATAACAGCTTCAACTCTTCTGGGAAGGCTGTCCAAAAGTTTAGGATTGTGTCTATGCTAATGTTTGACCATTCTTCCCAAAGCACTTTTGTGAGGTCAGGCACTGATGTTGGATGAGAAAGCCTGGCTCACAGTCTCCAGTTGAGGTCAGGACTCTGTACAGGCCAGTCAAGTTCCTCCACCCCAAACTCATTCATCCATGTCTTTATGGACCTTGCTTTGTGCACTGGCAAAAATCAGGAGGGGAGATTATGGTATGGGGTTGTTTTTCAGGGGTTGTTCTTTCACACTTGTGCGACTTGAAATTTGTGCAATTTTACCGCAATTTGCTGCAATTTTTTGCTGCAGTGTTTTGCATTGATTTTGATGTGACTTGAAGCAATAGCTGGATAATACTGAGCTCTATGGACCTCAAGTCGCATCAAAGTTGGACCAAAGTAGTGCAGGGACTACTTTGAAGTCACTGCAACTTGAAGTCACACAGATATGAATGGTACTCATTGAAAATCATGGGGAACGACTTCTCATGTGACTTTGCAGTCCCAAGTCGCAGGAAAAGTCACACAAGTGTGAAAGGGGCCTGAAGATGATTTCCAATGAGCACCATTCATATCTTGAAGTCACAAGTCGCAACAACTTCAAAGTCAGTCCTAAGTCTCAGGGGTGCAATAAATGAACCAATGCAGATGTACTGAGGAAGGTTGGATAACCATTGAACAATCTGTTTCTGGCATATGCCATCTGTTTTAAAGGTTTGTTATGGCTCAGTACTGTGAGCATTCTGCTATAGAACATCTCTCATTTGGGGCATTTGCCTTTGTAAGAAGCTGCAATTATTGCTGGATGGGAAATGTTAAGGCTGATTATAGTCCTTGCCCATAGAAAACATGTGACACAATTTGCAATAGTGGTGGAAACCTCCTACACATAAATACTACATTTAGACATAATTTTGGTAAGGACATGAGTTCCGGACATGCTCGGTATGCAAACCCAGAACCTCTATGTTCCTAGGTAGAAGTGTTAAGCTTTTAGCCACCAATCTGCCAAGTGTGCAACCCTCCTACACATAAATACACATATAGTGCATTTCTTTGGACATATAGATGGTGGAATTGCATTAGTCTGGAATTTATTCTGTGCTATTTGGTGGTGCTTGGAGTGTAGAACAGTGATGTTATTGCAACAGCAATGGTATTGTTAGTGGTTTTTGAAGATACCTGTGTGAGTTTGGCAAAAGATTTTAATGAGATGGACAGCAACAAGCGAGAGACAGAGAAAAAATATTTTAACAAAACATGAGATTAAACATTCTAACATTCTTAAAAACAAATTAGATTATGAAATAGCAACATTGTTGCAGGGACAATTTGTTTGAGAGAAAGATACATTTACAAGTTACAATTGTACCATTAGAATCAATGGCTGAAACTTGCATTGGGCTATACTGCGAATTTGCCTTCTCAAGAAGGCATTATAGACAAGCGCAAATTTGCGAATTTACTATAGCACCCTTTAAAAAAGGCATTGGAGTTAAAATGAGGGAATTTTCTTGTCTGAGCATGCTCAGTTGTGCTGATGAATAGTCAGGAAAAAAGGGGGAATTTGGCTCTTTTCAGCCTTTCAATGATATTTCAGGTTATATATCACTTTTTAAAACAATTTAAAAGCAGATCATCATTAAACAAGAAACTACATTTTTAAGAACCATTTAGGTGATCATATCATGCCCTAAACATTATTTCCATGTGCAATTCCCTTGCTTCTACCACTTCTAGTTTTTTAGTCAGTCACTGTTGCCTGGGCGCTATAGTGAATTTGATTCTGGGAGTATTTTTTCCCTCACGGCATTAGTGAATTCCATTTTCGCACTAATTAGCCTGAATTTGCGATTCTGCGCGTTAAAATTTCCGCAAAGGCAGAATCGCGCTATAGTAAACCCCCTATGTAACAAAGAAATGGTTGTGGTTTGTAATCACAGTTGTGGCTAAGTAATCACAATATACAGTATATCCTAATAATATGGAACATGGTAAAATAGACACTACTTCAGAAAAAAAATCCTTTTTTGATGGCAAAACGTCTTCAGTTTTTTAGTAAACACATTTGAACTCACAACTTGATTTTACTGTGGCCATGTTACAAGACACTGCTGTCATGTTCCATGATGTGTCACAATATAGAAATTTGGAGTATATCCAGGGTACATTGCTATGATATGTACCTTTATCACTAAATACACACGGTATGACAGTCGTACGACCGGGCCTCCAAAATCGTATGTTGGCTGTTGTGTCTCGCGTACTGATGTGCACTAAGCGTTTGTATGACCAAGTCTAACATGGTGACGTGCTACGAGCATATAAAGAGGAAGTTCAGGTGAATGTGATTTGTGAATTAAGAACGTAGGTTTAAACGAACGGACACTTCCGGGTGTTCCTGACTTCTGAGCATGCATGTTTTGCACGTACAGCTTTGTAGGCCCAACCCAAATTTGACCCAAATTTGACTTCTGACCCAAATTTTCTCTGCTGTCCTCAGTTATGAACATCAATGAGGAAAGGTCTGCATGAAGAGCAAACTGAACCAGGCAATATAGTATCTGGATCAATGTGGCTTTAACATTTAGAGTAGGGGATAGAATTCATTACCTACATTTACTTGTTTTGCCTTTAAATGACCTGTGTGTAACATTGAAACTGTCACATGCCCTCTTCAAATTAGGATCAAGAGCATACTCTTTTGCAGGTCCTGAGCGGATGTTAGGCAAACCTTTGTAAGAGATTAGGCACTAACAACATCTACCAAGCATAGCCCATACCAATGGCTAATAAACTAAAATCACAATGAAAATATACATAAACAAAAAAAAACTATTAAAATACAAATGATCAAGAACATCAAAAATACTGCATACATATGTAGCACTACCCCAGTTAGAGCTGCTCTAGTATGTTCAGTCCATTACTCTGCCTCTCAACCCCAATAACAGCCTCAGTCCCCTCTGGCACACATGGATTCACTATTTGAGTTAGTTCCCCCTTTAAAGGAATGACACAATAATGGAATCACACAATAGTAGAGTTTGAAGTATTTACTTAAATTGCTGCTGTATTAAAGGGTGACTCTCACTTAAACAGAAATTACATCACTCAGGTAGAAGATTAACAATTTACATTTAAGTTACACACTCATAAAGGTCCAAACAACATAAACACGACTTTGAGTTCTTAGTGAATAAAAGGGAGACACAAACAAACTGAATGGGTATCACGACTCCCTCCTATTTACTGGCAGTCCACTGTTAGAAGTTACACTTTAATTCCTCCAATCGAGTTTAGTCAAGATACCTGAATGTTCACCTATGGTCAATGTAAAGATTATGTAAAATAAATCAATACAGGGTAAAGCTTTAAACTAGCTGATATGAAATGTGAACTGTAGATAAATTGATACCACTCAATGGGATACAAATAAATAAATACCACTCTAAAAGAATGCAACAAACTGGTATAACTTCAATGGATAACTTGCTCTTTTGAAGAGAGTTCTTATGAGAATTCAGTAATGCACATTATAATACCCTGAGTCCTGCAAAGTGGGGGGAAAGTAGCTGTAATTGTAGCAAATCCTCAGTTAAAGTTTAGAGGTATTTAGAGATACCTAAGAAGTAACTGTGTCCACAGATCCTCTGATTATGGCACAAGGGTGGAACAAGCAACTTTACTGCAATAGATAGAAACCTTCAGTGATCACTGACTTTATGATAAGCTTTCAGCTAACAGCAATCCAGTGCACTCAAGTTGTTATAATCCAGCCTTCTTAGTCTGATGGTAACGCTCAGATGACTACTAACTTTCTCTGTGAGATATATATTAAACATATCAGTAATCTTATAGATGGGCCTAGGCTCGCTTACCCAACCTAACAAACGACTGCAGATAAGTGATGGTGATATTGATGGTAATGGTGATGAAGACACACTTGCTCTCTGCTCCTGGAATCGACCTCCACTGCATTCTTCCTTGCAGTTCTCCATGATCGATCACTACAGCTGCCCGCAGGTTCAGGAACAGTTCCTCTGATAGCAGGGCCCGTCCCGCTGACCATCCCTGGGAATGCTGTATAGTTGCAGACTGAACGGTCTGGGTGAGTAGGCCACAACTCCACTGACAAGACACACAGGGTCCTATGTAATCAATCACCGCTGTCCAGAGAGAGAGCCTGTATCCGGCCGCACCCTTGGCTTACAAAGCCTCTCCCATGAGGCACTGCTGCTCCCAGGAACCTCTCTGCAGCATAGTCTGATGGGAAATTAAGTTCTCCTGCTGGTCTGTCTAATAGAAAATCATTGAAAAGCAACTACATATCCACAATGCATCACTTTCTCTGAAGGGAAATGACACACAAACCTTTGTAGGTTCAGGAACAATTCCTCTGATAGCAGGGCTCGTCCCGCTGACCATCCGCAGGAATGCTGTGCAGTTGCAGACCGTACGGTCTGGGTGAGTAGGCTCCGCTGATAAGATACACAGGGTCCTGATGGGAAATGAAGTTCTCCTGCTGGACTTCCTTGAAAAGCAACTACATATCCACAATGTATCACTTTCTCTGAAGGCAAATGACACACAGCCCCTTTGTAGCTGCTGTTTGTTAAAGCCCCATGCATTGGCTGCTGTAACTGTTCTCCCCATAGGAACATAGCGCAGGTGCTGTGTAACCCGATCCTTGTGTGTGTAGGGAGAGAAACTCATGCAGGGACATAACAGGCAGTTTGGAGAGGTACCTGCTACACATAAACAACCACCTGTGAAGTTATTGACACTATCGGAGATAAAGGGGAAAAAATGGATAGAGATCGACGAATGGCGGTACCTCCAGTTGAGACACTGTGGAGGTCATTAGCGCCATCTGCTAATTAGTGGCAAAATGACCGCGATTTGCGGCAAAATTACCGTGATTTGCAGTAATTACCGCAAATTGCTGTAAATAGCGCTAAACCGCTATTCACAATAGCTCCGGCTGCAAATAACTCCCAAACTCAGATTCACTATAGCTCCCAGGTCACAGATAATGCCCAAATCCTTCCTCTAGCCAGGACCTGGAGTAGTGAAAATAGAAATAATATTGAGAGCATGAGAATGATCCCCTAAATCAGTGGTTCTCAACTCCGGTCCTCGGGACCCACCAACAGGCCAGATTTTAAGTATTACCTTGGGGAGATGCAGACTAGAACACTGCAATCACTGAGCAGCAAATTATATCACCTGTGATGTATTTCAGTTATCCTGCAAACCTGGCCTGTTGGAGGACCGGAGCTGAGAACCACTGCCCTAAATTGTACTAAAATATGTATATAGTTTAAGCACTTCAATACTATGCACTTATAACACTTCCCTACCAGACCAATTTTCAGTTTTCAGTGCTGTTGCGCTTTTAATGACAATTGCGCGGTCGTGCAACGCTGCACCCAAACAGATTTTTTATCATTTTGTTCCCACAAATAGCGCTTTCTTTTGGTGGTATTTGATCACCCCTGCGGTTTTTATTTTTTGCGCTACAAATGAAAAAGACCGAAAATTTTGAAAAAAAAAAATTCTCTATTTTGACACAAAACTTTGTAAATAAGTAAATTTTCTCCATCACTGGTGGGCACTGATGAGGCTACACTGACGGGCACTGATGTGGCAGTACTGATTGGCACTGATGAGGCGGCACTAATGAGGTGGCACTGATGATGAGGCACTTATATGCAGCAATGATGAGCACTGTTAGGCGGCACTGATAATCAGCACTGACGGGTACTGATAGGTGGCACTGATATACAGCACTGACGGGCACTGATATGCAGCACTGACAGACACTGCTAAGCGGCACTGATGGGCCCTCATAGACAGCACTGATTGGCACTCATAGGCGGCACTGGGCACTGATAGGTGGCACTGATAGGTGGGCACTGGTAGGTGGCAATGGTGGGCACTGATATGTGGCACTGGTATGCATTGATAGGGGCACTGGTGGGCACTGATAGGGGCACTGGTGGGCACTGATAGGGGCTCATTCCCTGGTGGTCTAGGGTGACATCTGAAGGTGGCACTGAGTGCCATCCACATTGGGCACTATGCCTCTTACCTGGTGGTCTAGGGGGGTCTCTCTGGTGGTCCAGATTGGCTCCCTGGTGGTCCCTGGTCGGCTCCCTGGTGGTCCTGGGTGGGCACATCCCTGGTGGTCCCAGGGCAGGCTCCCTGGTGGTCTACTGTCAGGAGAGCAGCCGATCGGCTCTCCACTCCTCAGGTCTGCAGACCTGAGTACAGGAAAGCTGATAAACGGCTTTTCTGTGTTACAGTGTGACCAGCCGTGATTGGTCATGGCTGATCACATGGTAAAGTGCTTTGGATCTAAGTGCTTTACCGAGATCGGTAATGTGGGGGTCAGGATGACCCCCCTCACCACCGATCGCCGCGATGCGTGCCCCCCGGGCGCGCGGCGGCATGTTATCCTGAGGAGGTCATATGACGTCCAGTCAGGATAATTGAACCACTTCCCGGTCGTCATTCTGTATACGGCGGTCGGGAAGTGGTTAAAGATCAAAGAGGAGTGGTGGGGATTCTGAGTGTATGCCAACATCCCAAGACGTACAGAAAATATGAGTAATCCCTCCAAAGAAAGGGACTTTAGGCATACACGGACTGGATACACAAAGACACCATGGATAGTAAAATATTATATAAATGTATTCATATGAATGTGTACAAGTAAAAAAGGCCATATCAAAAGTGCTGGTAAAAACATGGACCACATAGACAAGGCAGGACAAGAACACTAAGCAAAGAATTATGGTGGTAAAGGACCACTGGAGTTGAAAAGAACTGCAAAACTGCAAAACAGCCAATGCGTTTCGAGACAGTTGATAGACGCTTCTTTAGAAATGTTTAGAATGATACAAAAAGGGGTTCTGTTAGAGAGAATCTGTACCTTTCATGGACTTTCGCATCGATGCACGCACCGGAAACGGTTCCAAATGATGCTATTTGAACCCCCAGTGCCCTGCAGCCAGTGCTGTCCGTTCTACAGCATCTGAGTACCTGTGAGCCCCAGCTCTGTTCCTGTTTTCCAGTTCCTGTGATCCTTCCTGTTTCCTGTTTGACCCGGCTTCAACAGACCTGCTGATATCTGCCTGCACCGACCCCAGCTATCCACGACCATCCGATTTTTCTGACCCTTCTGTACTTCTGCTGCCAGCCCGCTTATGAAGTTGGACTTGACCATTCTCTGGCCTGATCCATTGTACCGCACAGCCAGCCAGTTGCCGACCCAGCCTATACCACCATTCTTCTGATCTGCACGACTGCCTGGGACCTCACACCACCATCAGTGACCATCCAGCTCTCGTGCCATCCTGCACTCTTGGACCTCCTGTCTGCTCTACCAGGGGTCCCTGAATCAGGTGCGCAAGAGTGGTTGTTCGCTGCATAAGCCAGACTCCACCACCAGGGTCGTGACAGTAACAGACAGCCATGTCCGAGTCTGCGCAGGGAGCACCCTCTGCAATGGAGGAACTGTGTGTCCACTTGGCCGGGCTCACACAAGCGGTGAAGAAACTACAAGATGATTACACCCGGCTGGAGGAGCAAGTGCGTGAGCTCTTTGCTCCCGCTGCACCTGGAGTGGGAGCTGCAGTGGCCTGTACCATCGTGGCCCTGCCATCAGAGTCTAAGGTCCCCCTTCCTGACAAGTTAGCGGGGGATCAAAGCAAATTCAGGTGCGTTTCGCGCTCCTGCGAACCATACTTCAGCCTGCAGCCCCGCACCTTTTCTTTGGAAGCCACAAAGGTGGGGCTTGTGATCTCTCTGCTACAAGGTGAACCTCAGACCTGGGCTCATCGGCTCTGGGAACAGAGAGAGCCTGAAGTCGCCACCCTGAGTAAGTTTTTTGATGCTATGGCCAGACTTTACCAGGACCCCCATCTTGCGGCCACAGCTGAAGCCACTCTGCACGTACTGCAACAGGGTAGGTACACAGCAGTGTACTATGTAGCCAAGTTCAGGCGCTGGAGTGCTGACACAGCATGGAACGATGCAGCACTCTGCTACCAGTTCTGCCTGGGGTTGTCGGAACCCTTAAAAGACGAGCTTGCCCGCGTTGGGGTGCCTGCGACCCTGGACACCCTCATAAATCTGGCCATCCAGATTGACCGGTGGCTCAGGGAACGCCGGGCTGAAAGAGCTTCTGGAACCTCTGCTGCTCCGCGCTTCACATGGATGATGCCCCGTGTACCCAGTCACTCTGTTCCAGTTCCTACCACCTCCGCACCAGCCGATCAGTCAGAGCCGATGTAGATTGGCCTTCTCCGCCCGTCTCTCACCCCAGAGGAGAGACAGCAGTGCCACACTCTGAACCTGTGCCTGTACTGCAGGGAACCCGGACACATGGTGAGGACCTGCCCCACCAAATCCAGTAAGTGGCACCGCCGGACCAACGAGGAAGAAACACCTGTTACTAGTAACATTTCTCACCTGACCCTTATCTCTTTGCAGTTGCCCAGAGGGAACATCCAAGTACTGGCCATTATTGATTCCGGGGCGTGTAGTTGTTTTGTGGACCAAGCTTTCGCCGCAATACACCAGATGCCCCTGCGTCTCAAGGTGCACAAAATGACCATCTGCCTGGCCATCAAATCCGGCCAGGTGACCCACAATACCCTTCCTATCCCCGTTTCCACAGCTGGTGCACACCAAGAACTGCTGGTCCTGGATGCCATTGCTTCTCCGCTTTTTCCCATTATCTTGGGTCTTCCTTGGCTCAGGGCTCATAGCCCCAACATAGACTGGTCCTCTGGGCACATACAGTTCCCGTCCCCGTACTGTGGCCAGCACTGTCTGCTTCCATCCCAGGATATTGGCCCCTCACTTTTGAGCCTAGATTCCGAACCTGACCCGGAAACCCGCCAAGCCATCCTTCCTGCCTACCATGACTATCTGGACATGTTTAGTAAGAAAGGGGCAGACTAATTACCTCCACATCAGTCTTACGACTGTCCCATCAAACTGCTCCCTGGAACTGAGGTTCCATTTGGTCGTATTTACCCTCTGTCTGAGCTCAATGAAAACTTAGCCAACGGATTTATCAGGCCATCTACATCCCCTGCCGGGGCTGGCATATTCTTTGTCGAGAAGAAGAATCACACTCTCCGCCCTTGTATTGATTACAGGGACTTAAACCGAATCTCGGTCAAGATCCGCTACCCTCTCCCGCTTGCTCCGGAGCTCTTCCAGAGGCTAGGGTCAGCCACCATGTTCACTAAGTTGGACCTCCGAGGGGCCTATAAACTGATCCGCATCCAAGAGGGTGACGAGTTGAAAACAGCGTTCCGGACCCGCTTTGGACACTATGAGTACCTTGTCATGCCCTTCGGATTCTGCAATGCCCTGGCTATATTCCAGCACCTGGTCAATGATGTCTTCTGAGACTATCTGGAGCTCTTCATCATTATCTACCTTGATGACATCTTGATCTTCTCCTCTTCCCTGGAAGAGCACCGCCAACATGTCCGCAGTGTTCTAAGTCACTTGCGGCAACATAGACTCCACGGCAAGACCGAAAAATGTGCTTTAGAGCGCTCCAGTATTCCATTTCTTAGGCTGATTCTTTCCGCAATCAGTGTTACAATGGACCCACAGAAGGTCTCAGCTATACTGGATTGGCCGGCACCAGTGGATAAAAAAGGGGTCCAACGCTTTGTGGGATTTTCCAATTTTTACAGAAGATTTATTAGTGGGTTTTCTGCTATCATTGCCCCCATTACTCAACTCATGAAGCAGGGTCAGCATTTCCACTGCTCACCTGAGGTGCAAAACGCCTTCCAAGCCTTGAAAGAACTTTTTACCTCAGCGCCTATCCTCAAACATCCAGATGCAACTCTGCCCTACATCCTTGAGGTAGACGCCTCCAAGACTGCTGTTGGAGCCGTGCTCTCCCAGAGACAAGGAGCAAAGGCTCTCCTCCACCCTGTAGCCTTCTTCTCCTGTAAACTGCCAGCCCCAGAGAAGAACTATGATGTAGGGGACAGGGAGTTGCTTGCCATTAAAGTGGCACTTGAGGAGTGGCGCTATCTGCTCGAGGGAGCCCAGCATCCCACCCTGATCTATACTGATCATAAAAATTTGGAATACTTCAGGACTGCCAAAGACTTAAACCTTGTCAGGCCCGCTGGGCACTCTTCTTCTCGAGGTTTCAATTTCATCTCACGTACAGGCCTGGGTGGAAGGGTCTCAAACCTGATGCCCTGTCCCGTATGTTCTCTGAACCCAGAACATCTGCCTCTCCTGACACCATCCTCCAGCCTAGGAATTTCTTGCTTTCCCAGGATGATCTACTTTCTCAGAACCTCTACCTGCTCTTCCGGACTACCTAATCAAGGGCTGACTTGGGATGGTCTTTGGTGGCACAACAACCAAATCTTCATACCAAAGGAACAGTGCCCCGCCATTTTGAAACTCTGTCATGACCACAAGTTAGCTGGGCACTTTGGCCCACGGAAGACCACTGAACTGGTGCTTCGCTCTTTCTGGTGGCCACTACTTGGTGATGACTGTCGGGCTTATGTTCGTAACTGTTCTGTCTGTGCCAGGAATAAGACGGTCAAAACCAAGGCTTGGGGGCTGTTGAAACCAATTCCTATACTGGAACGGCCGTGGTCCAAGATATCTATGGATTTCACAGTGGAACTGCCTCCAGCCAATGGGCACACCACGATCTTTGTAGTTATGGACCGGCTAACCAAAATGGCACATTTTCTCCCAATGAAGGGCACTCCTACTGCAAGAGAGACTGCAGAAATCTTCATTAAAGAAATTGTTCGGTTACATGTCATTCCTGACAACATAGTGTCCGATTGGGGGGTACAATTTGCTTCATGCTTCTGGAGAGCCCTCTGTTCTGCTTTGGAGATTGACCTCTTGTTCTCCTCAGCCTATCATCCGCAAACAAATGGCCAAACCAAGAGAACAAATCAGACCTTGGAGCAGTACCTCAGTGGCTTCTCTTCCTATTCTCAGAACGACACTACTACCATTGGCAGAATTTGCCTACAATAATTCCATCCATTCACAACCAAGCAGTCACCATTCTGGTCCAACAATGGCTTTCACCCCACAGTGCTCCCTAGTTTGGCAAGTGAAACTGCAGTACCAGTGGTACATGAGACTACACAATTCTTTAGTACCAATTGGAAACTGCTACAGGAAGCGCTTGTTAAAACGCAAGAACTGCCAAAGCCATTTTTGATGAAAAGAAGCACGGTGAACTGAACCTCCGGCCTGGCAACCAGGTCTGGCTGTCCACAAAAAACTTGAGATTGTCATGCTTGTCCAAAAAGATGGGCCCGCAATTTATTGGCCCCTTTCCTGTAAAGAGAAAGATCAACCAGGTCTCTTACGAACTGGAGCTTCCATCATCCTTACGGATACATCCGGTATTCCATGTTACCTTGTTGAAGCCAGTGACCCTGGATCCTTTTCCTCAGAGAGCAATAGCTCCCCCCACTCCTGTCGTGATTGATGGGGAAGAGGAATTCAAGGTCGAGTCAGTATTTGACTGCAGGAAAAGGGGCAGCAGGATACAGTATCTTGTGAAATGGAGGGGATACGGTCCAGAGGGGAGCTCTTGGGAGCCCAAAATCAACCTTCATGCAGATGAATGTATTCAAGCATTCAAGGACAGCAATCCTGCCAAAGCGGGCATCTGGAGGCTGCCCCTTGGGGGGAAAATGTTAGAGAGAATCTGTATCTTTCATGGACTTTAGCGCTGAGGCGCACGCCTGTGCGGTAACGGTGCCAAACGACGCTATTTGAACCCCCTGTGCCCTGCAGCCAGTGCTGTCCATTCTACAGTGTCTGAGTACCTGTGAGCCCCAGCTCTGTTCCTGTTTTCCAGTTCCTGGGATCTTTCCAGTTTCCTGTTTGACCTGGCTTGACCTGACCTGCTGATATCTGCCTGCACCGACCCCCGGCTATCCATGACCATCTGATTGTCTGACCCTGATTATGAACTTTGCTTGGACTTGACCATTCTCTGGCCTGATCCCTTGTACCGCACAGCCAGCCAGTTGCTGACCCAGCCTGTACCACCATTCTTCTGATCTGCACGACTGCCTGGGACCTCACACCACTATCAGTGACCATCCAGCCCTCATGCCATCCTGCACTCTTGGACCTCCTGTCTGCTCTACCAGGGGTCCCTGAATCAGGTGCGCAAGAGTGGTTGTTCCCTGCATAAGCTAGACTCCACCACCAGGGTTGTGACAGGTTCGTTATCAAACAGGCAGACCAGGCAAAACACCATATGACCCTCCCAGAGTTGAAGGAGAGTGAGCCTTCTCATGAATAAACAATATTCTAATTATATTTTAAGATTTCTCCTGGAGATGGCTCAACCATATTGTGTCTATATAGGTTAGGCCGGGGACCAGTCAGTAACGACCAATATACCAATTTGGGGTGTAGCCCCAAGTGATTGAACCCAATGGAGATGAGACAGGGGCCCGACTCGGTCATTCATATGAATACATTTATATAATATTTTATTGTCCATGGTGTCTGTGTGTATCCAGTCCATGTATGCCTAAAGTCCCTTTCTTTGGAGGGGTTACTCATATTTTCTATAGTTTAAAGATAATCTCCTTTTAAACTGTGTGAAAAGGTGATTTCTACACTGAAATATCTTTAAAAGTCTGAGAAGAGATAAATTCCCCATCTCTTTACATTTAGGTGCTCAGCACAGCTGAGCAAAACTGAGCATGCTCAGACACAAACAATCTCATCTAGTAATACCATGGAGGTATAGTAAATACCAAAATGAGAGCTGTTTTACAAAGCTTTTTTGAGTGAAGATGAGAGTTATGTAGCTCAATGCAATTTTCAGGCACCCCAACAGGTCATGCTTTCAGGATTTCCCTCGGATAAAATGGCTTTGGTAATTGCTAAGGCAGTGAAACTGATCAAATTACCTGTGCAAAGTAATGGAAAGCCTGAAAACATGACCTGTTGGGGGTATTTGAGGACAGGGTTGAGAACCACTGACTTGGAATTTTGACCTGGAGTTATACTGATCTGATACACAGGGTTAACACAGGGTTAACACGGCAAATAGTATTAGGTATTGCAGCTCCTCAGTTGAAATCAATTTTAACAGACAGATTAAAAGATATTGGTGGGCGTGTACTTCTGTTGGGCGTGTGTCAGTGTGCTATCTTATATAAAGGACTTCAGTACGGGGGTTGGTTTGGCCTGACAATGGGCCAGGTTTTTTGCTTTGGTTTTTGTGGGATAAGGAATGATATTGTACATAATGACAAATGCCTCACTAGAGCTGTTAGTTTTCTGAAATTATTGTGCATTTTGACCATCAAAAATGGCTTGATTTGATCATGCTGTCAGATTGGGGTGTGTATTGTTTGTCTTAATATGCATTCTTCTAGGAGAAAATACTCCCTAATGTATGTGTGTAGAATGTGGGGCGGGGGGTGGGGGTGATGGGTGTTAGTTTGAATATGTGCCTTGTTTAATATTATGTTGTAATGCTTTGTTAGAATGACTGTTAAGTAACTTTCTATAATTTTGCAGCAAAAAATGTGATGTGGGCTGGTGGGTGTTGAGTAGTGTGGGAGATTTGCTCATATGGATCACTTTTCAGGGGAAAAGATTCAGCATGGGTGTCAGTTTCTTTAAAATTTGGTAGCTTGCCAGGTTTATTTCAGGTTTGCAAGTTCAAAACACAAACAAAAACAGAAAGCAAAACCTCATTGTCTGGCGCTAAACTAAACAGATTCCTCTTTATACAGTGTGGGGCTGTCCCTGACACCCACAAAACATAAGCACATTGCATACCCTTGTTCTTAGAGTCCAAATTTAGCACACAGCTCTTTCTCAGCTTTTTCCCTCTGAGATCCAGGATCAAGCTCTCCTCTGTTCTCTTCCTGATCATTAAATGCAGGTGGAGAGGGGTTTGATTGGACCAGAATGACCGGGCCAGAACCCGGTCTGCCACGGTGGCCGGCAAAACCCGGGTCGGACTCTCACTAGTACTGCAATACATTCCGCGGTATTACCTGCCCGCTATGAACAGCGGAGCGTACGTTATTAAAACTCCGCTGATCACTCTCAGGCTGGGCCCAAAACGGCCGGTGGCACCGTCTGGCCCAAGACCGGGCCAGTAAGA
>BLSH010258084.1:867452-886854 GCA_018402905.1 Glandirana rugosa | reverse complement strand
GTGTGGGATCCACAATATCCCTCCATGGGAATGGTCTGAATCACCTGTGTGATAGCGATCACTCAGTTTTTGCGGTCGTCTATAGTGGGATTTCTGTCCGAAGAAGAACTATGTGATAATAGCACAGTATGAAACATAAATAATAAATAAGTTGCGCTAATTAATTGAAAATACTTGCTGTGAAAAATATTACATCAACAATGTGCACATGAAAAAAATTAATTCAATCGTGTAAAGTTCATTCTTCTCTTTTTTTTCTCATACCTCCACGCACCAGTGAAGAGGAGGGGGCCGGACTCCAGCAGGGGAGGGGTTATTGAGGAAGATGACTCCTGTCCTACTGTGATTGGTGGAAGGTCGGTCCCCATCAGGTATATAAGAGTCTCCTCACCTTCAGGAGATGTAGAACTTCTCTCCTATCCATCAGTCATTGCTGTCTGTGAATCGGACGGTCGGAGAGGAAGAAGCCTGTCTTTAGGGTGATATCTGCTGGCGTTTTTGACTCACTAGCGATAGTGTGTCCACTAAGTCTGGTAAGGGTACCTCCCTATAACACCTAGGGTGTGCATGTCCTCGCTGGTGGTCGGGCTGTCTCCTCTGAATATCTCTAGTGGATATATCTGTTGGTCTCAACTTTAAACTCCAGGAACCACATATATATATATATATATATATATATATATATATATATATATACTATCTTGTCAAAAGTATTGGGACACCTGCCTTTACACACACATAAAGCCAGTGAAGGGAACACTTAAGGTGTCAGCATACCAAAGCATTTTGGACAATTTCATGCTCCCAACGTTGTGGTAACAGTTTGGGGATTGCCCCTTCCTGTTCCAACATAACTGCACACTAGTGCACAAAGCAAGGTCCATAAACACATGGACTTAGCAGGGGTGGTGGAAAATTAACTTCAAGTGCAATAATTCACATTTATAATAGTAACTAAAACATATAAAATTAAGTGTAACAATCTAAAAAACAAAAATTCCAAAGTGCTATAATGGTGTGAACCTCCCAACTAAAAAATTGTTGCACTTGAAGTTAATTTGTATGGCAAATATATGTAGAGGGGTTTCCACCATCCCTGCTAAGTTTTTTTTTTTTAAGTATGCCTTATTTTAATGAGTATTACATGTGAAAAAAATTGAAATGATTGCACTTCTAATTCCATACATTAGAGGGTTCCACCATTATTGTTAAGTTATTGATTAGTAAATTAGCGCTGAACTTTTTTTTGTGGTGTGGGATCACATAGCAGTGCTTAGTAGCAAGCCTTTTCCTGACACTTTTTTATTTTAACTCCACTAGTTTATTGTAAATAGTAGTGTGGTGATTACAGATTATACTAAAAGATTGGCAAGTGGCATTAATAAACATCAACAAATTTCAGTTGTGCCCAATCAGGTCAGCCCCCCATGTGCCTGGCTGCTGAGTTCATCTCACTATCCCTGCACTCAGTGCACTGATTTGCAGCACTGATGGGCATTGATAGACAGAACTGTTGGGCACTGGTTGGCAGCATTGAATGGCAGCACTGATGGACACTGATTGGCAGCACTGATGGGCATTGATTGGTAGCAGTGATGGGCACTCATAGGTAGCACTGTTAGGCAGCACTGATGGGCACTGATTGACACTGATTGACAGCACTGATGGGCATTGATTAGCAGCACTGATGGCCACTGATGAGGCTGCACTGATTGGCTGCACTGATGGGCACGGGTTGGCAGCAATGATGAAGCTGCACAGATTGGCAGCACTGATGGGCACGGATTGGCGGCACTGATGGGCACGGGTTGGTGGTACTGATAGGTGGCACTGATTTGCACTGATAGGCGGCACAAATTGGGAGCACTGCTGGGCACTGATTGGCAGCAATGATGAGGCTGCACTGATAGGCAGCACTGATGGGCATGGGTTTGCAGCATTGATAGGCGGCACTGATTGGTATCACTGACAGATGGCACTGATAGGCGGCACTAATTGGCAGCACTGTTTGACACTGATTGGTTGCACTGATGGGCACTGATAGGCAGCACTGATTGGCACCACTGATGGGCACTGATTGTTGGCACTAATTGGCAGCACTGATGGGCATTGATTGGTACTGATAAGTGGCACTGATAATCAGTGATAGGTGGTACTGATGGGCACTGATGAGACAGTACTGGTGGGCACTGATGAGATGGCACTGGTGAGCACTGCTGGGCACGGGTAGGTGACACTGATTGGCAGCACTGATAGGCAGCCCTGATTGGCACTAATTGCCTGCAATGATGGGAACTGATAGGCAGCACTGATTGGAACCACTGATGGGCACTGTTAGGTGGCACTGATGAGGCAGCACTGGTGGGCACTGATAGGTGGCACTGATGAGGCAGCACTGGTGGGCACTGATAGGTGGCACTGATGAGGCAGCACTGGTGGGCACTGATAGGTGGCACTGATGAGGCGGCACTGGTGGGCACTGATAGATGGCACTGATGGGCACTGATGAGGTAGCATTGATTAGCGGTACTGATAGGCAGCCAGCACTTATGGGCACTGATTGGCAGTACTCATGGACACTGACAGAGGATAGGGGGAGTTTCACATTCAGCTGAGTGTGAGTCTTGCAAGAGCTGCTGAGTGTGTGAAATTGTCCGGTAATATAACTGCTCTAACTGAGAAAGGCTAGCTGTCAAAACTCAGCAGCGATGTCAGGGTTGGGCGGGACCGAGCAACTGTCAAACAACAGCCAATGATTGGGCTGCTTAAGAAAGGGGCAGAGCCACATAAACATAGCGGCCCGCCCAGACCCCATCCAATTTTCTGGTGTTTGATAGCTGTTTGGTTCCGTCCACCCCCGACATCAGCGCTGAATTTTGACAGCTGGTCTCTCACGCTGCTTATATTACCTGACAGTTTCACACACAATGAGCAACTCTTGCAAGCCTCACTCTCTGCTGAAAGTTAAGCTGTTTCTGTTCTGTTTCACACATTCCTTGGATGGCCTTTCACAGCAGCCCAGGGAAACAGTCGGCACTGGGCTACACTAACAGGCACAGGGTGATTATGGTGTGCCCAGGCACACCCCGTGCACACGCCTATGGGTGCCTTTCAGGAGCTTCACTTACAGAGTTCTTACATAAATTTGTCATGACAGCCAAACAGGTATGGGTTTTTTTTTCCTAGAAAGATGGTTTCAATAAAGGGTGGAACATCTAATAGTACAGAGCCCTCTTGTGTTGATTGTTATTATGATCTCCTTGGGACTTGGTTCCCAATGAACTTCAAGTTTTAGTAAGAGATTCTTGAACAGTGAAGTTTGGAAGAGGACCAAGGTTTTCTAATGCAACCTGGGATCAAATATGCCTCCAGGGTAATGTTACTATTTGTATTTGAAATAGCTGTATAATTGTTCATTGTTGGGAATATTTGTGTCTGTATTTGAGGAACTTGAATGGTGATACCCTCGGTCAAGTGGTGTCATATGCTTGGCTGTGCTGTGTGAGGTGGCTGTGCAAAGCTCTGGATTGATAGACAGAAATACATATCCACGGGCACACATACAGAACCAGATTTCTCAGAAGGCAAAAGCCTAAGGTAGATATGAGCAGTTTGTTTATTTCCGAATCTAAATTAGGACACATTTTTCATTATTCAGAATTCGGATGAAATTCGATTTGAATTCGAAAACAATTTGAATCGAATTCGGAAACAAATTAGAAAAAAAAAACATTGATTTTCTCAAAAAGTATATAAAATTATAAAGTAATATAATAAAAATAAAAGAATAGTAAAGAATAGTAATATAATAGAAAATAAGAGCGTATAATAGAATAGAAAAACAATAGAACAGAATAGATTAAAATAAAATATATAACCATCTTCTGAAATTCAAATTTTCGATTAGAATAAATACAAATAGAAAAGAATTGAATAGAGAATACGAGAATAGAATAGAAAAGAACATCCAAATATAATATATTACAATCTTCTGAAATTCAAATTTTGAATTTTTTCGAATCAGGTAGAAATTTTTCAAATCAGTTTAATTTTTCAAATTTGGTAGAATTTTTTTCGAATGTGGTAGAATTTTTTTGAATGCGGTAGAAAAACAACATAGCAGACTAGATTAAAATAGAATATATAACCTTCTTCTGAAATTCAAATTTTGAATATAATGATTACAAATAGAAAAGATTAGAATAGAATAGAAAAGAATAGAATAGT
The DNA here is from genome assembly GCA_018402905.1 of Glandirana rugosa. NCBI lineage: Eukaryota > Metazoa > Chordata > Amphibia > Anura > Ranidae > Glandirana > Glandirana rugosa. The sequence goes on along the minus strand of BLSH010258084.1, from coordinate 882,627 downwards.
AAAACATTAGAACAGAATAGAATAAAATAGAATATAGATATAACCCATTTACGCAATTTGAATTTAGAATAGAATGAATTCAAATTCTAATTTCAATAAAAAAAGGTTAAAAAAGAATAGCATAGCACATACGAGAATACAATAAAATAGAAAAGAATGGAATAGAAAAACAATAGAAAAGAATACTGTATAATAAAATAGAAAAAATATAATATATAACAATCTTCCGAAATTCGATTTTCAAATAGAATGAATTCCAATTTTGAATAGACTGAATTTGATTTCGAATAGAGAAGATTATAATAGAATAGACAATAATAGAAAAGAATAGAATAGAATATAAGAGAATAAAATAGAAAATAATATAATAGAAAAATAATAGAACAGAAGATTAAAATAGGATATATATAACCATCTTCCGAAATTAGAATTTCGAACAGAATAGAATAGAACATAAGAGAGTACAATAGAATAGAAAAGAATAGAATATAAAAACAATAGAAAAGAATATAATAAAATAGAAAGAGTATAATATATAACAATTTTCCGAAATTCAAATTTTGAATTTTTTCGTATCCAGTAGAAAATTTTGAAATCCGATAGAAACTTTTTGCATTTGACAGAAATTTCTTGAATGCGATAGATTTCTTTTGAATGTGGTAGAATTTTTTCGAATGCGCTCAATTTTTTTTCAAATTCTATCAATTTTTTTTCGAATTAGGTTGAATTTTTTGAATTTGAATATGGAACTAAAGGAATCCCGAAAATGAATGTAACAAATACAATTAATTTAACTAAACAAATTTAGTTAAATAACAAATCGAAACTAAACTAAACTAAACACATTTTTTCATCCTGCACATGTCTAGCCTAAGGTGTTATGGCAACCAGAGGCGTTAATTCACTAACATTTACGTTTATTTACTTTTAGTAAATATCGGGTTCCCCACTGACAGCTGAATGTAAAAAAAAATGATGAAAAAGGAGTGCTCATGCACTGGCTGACTGAGATGGCTTCGTAATCTCGGGCTCCGTCCCGCTCCGCTCGTCTAGCCCCTGTGTAGCCTTAAGAGGGTTCTCTGTCCCCGCACCGATAGAGTCCCCTGGTCGGGGACACCCTAGGGCTGACCAATCGGGACCCCGCAGCTCCATCCAGCCGATAGAGCGCACCTCGCTGGGTGCGATCGTTACGCGAGGAATCAGCCCGAAGGATAAAGGGGGCACCATGGTAAGTCCCCTGGTATAACACCCTCTGGAACTCTTGCAGACAACAATAGAAGCCTGAGAGGCCCCTGCAGGAGCTGTGTGGGAGGGTCGGTGGGAGAGGCCGAGGCTGCGGCCTACTCTCCCATGGTGATTGAATCCAGGCACAGAAATAAAGACATCTAGGAGCCTTCCTTTCATTGACAACCAACCCTTATTCACCCTAATGGTCTCCCTACATAAAGCTGGGAAGCAGAGATTCAGTCTGAGGCCGAGAGAGCGGAAGGAACCAGAACATCCATACTGTTCCTGAGAAGCAGCGGTTTTAGCCAACTTCTTTGAACCTTCCGAGCAGACCCTGCTGCAGCCTACACCACGGGCCCCCCGTTGGCTCCCCTGGGGTCCCCAGTGTCTCAGCCCCAGTCTCTACAACTCTCCCCCCTTTTTCTGTCTGCTTCTAATAAGGTCACTTCTGGATCCCGAGCCATGTACACGGCAGCGGTGAGGAGAGATATCTCCAAACACCCGGACTTTAAAGGACAGACCTCTGGGATCTGGGATTGCCACACTGCCCACTGACCCTTCACCACCCCACAAAGACACATCTGAGGACATGGAAGCCGGGGCGGAAGCGGGCTCTCAAATTCTTCCCAGCCCGGGGCTCCCTATGGAGGAACCCAACAACCCCCAAGTTCTTTCCCCAGCCTCCACGGTATCCCTTCTGGAGAGGACTTTGGACGAAATGCTTGCTTCTTCCCCAGGGGACCGGGTCCCCAACCTAGACACCATGGGAGTGCAGGGGTCGCCCGCACCATCTTTGCATTCTGATTTTAGGTTCATGATGGAAACCTTTTCCAAAATGCTCTCTTGGCGCAGACAGCCTCTCAAATCACTTCTACCATCCAGACTGACCTCCAGAGCCTGGGGTCTAGGATTGATGCTATTGAACAAAAGACTGACCAGACGATTGCCAGGGCAAACCAAAACACATCGCGTATACAAGACCTCCAAGACCAACTAGATACAGCCCTCTCCAAAATTGAGGATTTGGAGAATCGCTCCCAGAGATACAACTTTAGAATCCGAGGACTTCTAGAAAATATCACTGATGTACCTGGAGCTGTCCAAGCCTTCATCAAGGAACTGGTACCCAATATCCCGGAACATAAGCTGGAATTGGATAGGGCTCACAGGGCACTCCAGGCCCCTCGCTTGGATGGCCTTCCCAGAGACATTGTGGTCAAGCCACACTTTTACTCGGTCAAGGAAGAGATCGTGAACTCTCCAGCAACTCTCCCCAACTGTGGTTCCAGGGGCACACAATCCAAGTGTTCTCCGATATCTCCCCTGCTACCATCCAAAAGCAGGGGGGCCTTGAGACCACTCCTCGAAGTGCTAACCCAAAAATCCGTCAAATATTGGTGGCCCTTCCCCTTTCACCTCTCTTTTTCATTCAAAGGCAAGAGGTATGGCTTTAGTACCTTTCAAGAGGGAGAACATCTCCTGGTTAAGCTGAACCTGATCTCTTTGGATCCATCTTCCGCCCTCCATCCCAAAGGAGCGGGCTCTTCCAAACATCCATCCCCTCAAAGCCCCATCCCTCCAGTGTGGAAGAAATCACAATCTAAAAGGTCTAAGGACTCGGACCCCCCCGATCGCAAGTAGTCTTACAGGGGGCTCTATTTCCTTTATGGTTTGTCCTGATCTGAATTAGGTCGGGAGGCCCTTTTTCCATGAGGGGGTTCGGACCTCTGTTCTACAACTGTCTATTATCATTATGCTGGTTTTTGACTTTTCAAACAGTTTTGCTAATTATATGGCTCTGATCCACGGGCTTCAGTGTTGGAGCTTCCCCGCCTGACCTGACAGGAGTTTCCTTTGGGTGCTTCTGGTGGGTTCGGGGGGGGGTTCCCCGGGTTGACCTTGGTGCTCGGCTCTGTCCCTCTCTCATCGGGCCCCCCCCACTTATACGGGGTGGGCTGGGTGGGGGGGACCGGACCCGAGGTTTCGTTGAGGCCCTGGCAGCCTCGAGATTAGGATGTTCATTTCATGTTGTTAATGTATTTACAGTTACTATCTCATTTTTTCTTTTGTTTCTTGGTTACAAGCTTCGAAGAGGGAGTTTGAGCCATTGTTTTCTATCCTATCTTATAGGTAGGGCACCCTGGGGCTGGGGGAGCCCGGGGGGGCTGTCTATAGGCCCTCTGTTCCCTCCCCCCCGTTCTCCTACCCCCAGGCCCTTCTCCTATCTGAGGGGGCAAAGAAAAATCGTTTTCCCTAGCAGGGCTCTGTAAGTTACACTTAAATGAATAGATCAACTCTATGTATTGTTAAGGGCTATTTTTCGGGCGGGCGGTAGGCATGCTCCTCCCTTTGCTCTCGGGCTCCACCAAATGGTTATCCCAGGGGCAGAAGTGACTCTGCCAGTGAGGCAGACGTTCTTAGGAAGTTCCTGAGGTTGGGGGGCTAACTTGGAGGCCCCCTACCCCTGGACGCGGAGAAGGGTGTCAGTGTTTAACCGGACCTCCCTTCTCTTGCTTTCTCTGATACTTGACTTTTTTCCTTTTTCTCTTATTTTCTGTCCTTTCTTGTTCTATCTCCTAATTCAGCCTTTGGTTGGACACAGGCAGTTTCAGGGCACTTGCTCCACGAGTGATGAAGACCTTCCGCGACTCACTACAAGGTTGGGTGAGTTGTCCCACAGTGATGCATATATCCCCCAAAGCCACCATGGCAAACCCTCCTGACCCCATAGTTACGCTGAAATTGGCATCTGACAATGTCCAAGGTCTTAACTACCCTCTGAAACGCAGAAAATACTTTCAGATGGCCCACTCACAGCATTTGGATGTCCTTCTCCTGCAGGAAACCCACTTCCCAGTAATTTTAACCCTAAATTTATACACCCTAAATTCCCTCAATTTTTTCTAGCAAACGCCCCGGATAAAACAAGAGGAAAGGGAATTTTCTTCCCCAAGGGAGCGAGGTTCCAATCCAGACAGATTATTAAAGACTCGGAGGGTAGATTTATTCTTCTAACAGGGGAACTCAGGGGCCTTCTAGTCACGCTCATCTCATATTATGCCCCTAACCAAGGTCAGACCCAATTTTTCCACACTATGCTGAACACTCTTTCCCCACACTTCGAGGGGACTGTGATCCTAGGGGGTGATTCCAAACGGCTTTAGACCATATGTTAGACTAGTCAAGAGATGCTCCTGCCTGTCTCTTGCAGCCCCTGAAACGGAGTTTGAGGATCGCTAAGCTTCTTCACTCACTAGGGCTAGTAGATATTTGGAGGGAATGTAACCCAAAAGCGAGGGATTACACCCATTACTCAGCCCCTCACAAATCCTTTGCTAGGATTGATCATGTTTTTTGGGAGCCCCCTCAATACCCCTAGTATCCAATTCTTTCCTCAGGGACTCTCCCTTATCAGACCACTCGCAGGTGGTTGTATATTTCAGCCTCCATTTGGTGGACGGACATAAAACCCCCTGGCGTATAAAGGAATCAATCTTTAATAATCCGATCCACTGCACAATGCTAGGGGAGGACTTGAAAGATTATTTTAGGTTGAACTCAAGTTCTGAGGTCTCCCCTATGGTCCTTTGGGCGGCCCATAAGCCAGTAATAAAGGGCAAGATTATGCTCCTCTCCTCTAAGCTTAAGAAGGAGAGGAAAAACGACCTGTTAGGCCTTAGCGAGACTTTTTTAAACTCACCAAAGCTCATAAAAAGAACCCTTCCCCTCAATCTCGCTCCCAACTTGAAGCAGGCAGGGCAGCCTTAAATCTCGCTTTGACTAACCAAGAGACAGATTCAATGAACTAACGCACATTTTTATACTCAGAAAGACTGCATAGGCCCCAAATTAGCCTCTAGATTATCCCCAAAATTTCATTCCTTCATTTTTCCTAAATTGAAAGATGTTTCAGGGACCCTCTCCCAAAACCCCCATAGAATCTTAGTATCATTCCATAATTTCTATGCTAAGCTATATACCTCGGGGGTCTCGGACTCCTCCCCCCCTACATCTCTTCTTGGATAAAATCTCACTGCCCTCACTAGACAGGGAACGTGTTTTAGCGTTGGAGAACCCCATATCAGAGACAGAGGTGTTGGAGGTTATTAAACATCTTAAGAGAGGTTCAGCACCGGGTCCAGATGGGTTTTCCACTGGACACGACAAACAATTTGGGCCCATTTTGGCCCCCCACCTGACAAATTTTTTAAACTCTCTTCAAGAGGGAACGTTGGTTAATGAGGACCTTAACTCCGCCAACATCTCTGTCATCTCGAAGCCTGGTAAGGACCCCTCGGACGTTGACAATTACAGCCCTATCTCGTTAATTAACAATGATCTTAAAATACTAACTAAAATCCTTGCCAATAGAATGTCCTCCTTTATTGGGTAGTATATCAACAAGGACCAGGTAGACTTCATCCCTGGAAGACAAGGCCCTGATCAGATTCGCAGGGCAGTGGATCTTATCGCCCTCCTTAGATCAGGATGGGATGGTGGCCCTCCGCAGGTTAGTGCTTTCCGTAGACTTACAAAAAGCTTTTGACTCGGTAGAATGGCCCTATCTCTTTGAAGTCCTGGGGCGTTGGGGGTTTGGTCCTAGATTCCTCCAGATTCTTAAAGCATACATAATCATCTCTCAGACTCACTATCAATTCACAGAGGCACGAGTCAGGGTTGCCCCCTGTCACCATTGATCTACGCTATCGCTATCGAGACCTTATCTATTGCTATTAGGGATCACCCCGAGATAAAGGGGGTGAGATGTGGCCCCATATGCACAAATGTGCTTTATTCACTGACGATCTGCTACTTTTTGTCTCTTCCCCTCTTGTCTCAAACCCAAACTTTCTTCACCTGTTACAGGAGTTCAGTAAGGCCTCGGGTCTAAAAGTTAATATGTCCAAATCAGTTGCCCTCAATATTAACCTACCTGAAGTGGTAGTCCAACAGCTTAAGGACCAGTTCCATTTCACCTGGCATTCAGATCACATACCCTATTTGGGTATACAGCTAACTTCTAACATTGACCGTTTATATAACACCAACTACCCTCTCTTATTCAAAAAGCTAAAGGAGGATCTCGCAAATTGGGGGAAGTTGGGCCTCTCTTGGTTAGGTAGAGTGAACTCGATTAAAATGACCCTCCTGCCTAGGATTCTTTATTTTTTCAGATCCTTGCCTATCCTGGTCCAAAAACCACATTTGCACAATCTGCAATCTCAAATTAAAAAATTCATATGGAGTAATAAGGGCTATAGGTGCTCGGCAGAGGTTCTCTTCAGACGACGAAACCAGGGAGGGCTACGGGTTCCTAACTTATTGAAGTACTATCAGGCAGCACAACTAGTACAATTTTCCATCATCCACGCTCGACCCAATAGACCAGACTGGGTCACGATTGAGAGACAAGCGGTTCCACGTAATACCCTGGATTACCTGGTATGGGCTCCTCCCAAATCTAGACCCCCAATCCTTTCCCCTTCACTTTCCCATTCAATAAGACTCGTAGATTCTCTAATTAGGTCTTCCAATTTGACCTCCTCCATGCGTCCCTTACAACATCTCTTTAACAACCCTCGTTTTCCCCCGGGGCAGAATATCCGATCCTTTGAGTGGTGGACCAACAAGGGACTATACAGAATACGCCATTTTCTCTCCATCTCGGGACCTCTACCCCTAAAGCATTATAAAGACAATTTAGATATGCCCCGGCAGAAGAATTCCGATTACAACAAATTAATCACTTCATTACTTCTGTGTGGAAGGCTGCTCCGGCACTAGCAAGCATTACGCCTTTTGAGAAGTGGTTCTCAGATATCTCTAGTCAAAAAGGGGGTATCTCTTTAATATATGGGTCTGTGTCGGACCACACAGGGAAACCCCCGTACGCCAAAATGTGGGAAGGGGATCTGGGCATGACCTGGGCATATGCTTCTCATATATTTTAATACATCCAGATATATTTGCATGCCCAAAGAAACCTTGATTTTATAAAATTCACAAAATTGCTTTACATCCACTTTATAGAGATTTTTACGGACATTTTACGGACACTGTACTATAGGTACCAAATGGTTTGTTAACTATGCATGTCTGAACATAGGGTATGTGAAAATGTGATTAACTGTACATTATATAAGTGAACTCTACACTTTGCTGATTACTAATTGTGAAATATTTTTACAAAATATTTTACGGACTTTTTCGGACAATTTAACAAACACCTGTAATATATTTATTTGCCACTTTTAGCACTTTTTATCACCATAACACTAGCACCTTATTGTTTTTAATACTAGACAGCGCCATCCCCCCTGGAAATCTTACCTCAAACTGCCCGGTTGAAAGGTAATTTTGCTTTTTGGGCAAGGCTTTCCTGGTACTCCGTTTCCTCTGCTCTCTTCTTTCCTTCTTCTACTTACTGCACAATATTCGCTCTTGGTACACTCGTAAACCCAATAAGGCTGGTTAACATCAAGGAAATATTTCTTGATTGTACACCTTCTTGAGCCCTATGACCTTTTCAAAGCTGATTTATGATGTGCATGGGCTTCCTCCTCATGTCAATTGTAATTTAATTACTTACATCTATTCTGAGGTTGTTGGTGTTGATGCCCTCCCCAGGACACAGTTTTGCTCCCTATTGGGGTGTCCGAGTTGGGGATCAGCAATTTTACCATATAACTAGTTAAGTTCTGAAGTATGAGGCTCAAGTTTAAACATAACTTTTTCTTTGCATTCTAAGCTTTTTTGCAATCCTCTGTTTTATGCCGTATTACCCAAAGTGTGCTACTGTGATGTTCATGTTCATTTGTATACTATTTCACGTAAATTCAATAAAAACCTTTGAAATTAAAAATGATGAAAAAAAAACGAATTCTCAAAAAACATGGCCGCACTCTTGAGCGTTTGTCGCGTAAGACTAAAGCCCCGTACACACAGGTGCGACGGTCGTATGACCGGACGTCCAAAATCGTATGTTGGCTGTTGTGTCTCGCGTACTGACGTGCACTAAGCAATTGTACAACCAAGCCTAACGTAGTGACACATTACAAGCATATAAGGAGGAAGTTCAGGTGAATGTGATTTGTGAATTAAGAACATAGGTTTCCCAGAACGGACACTTCTGGGCGTTCCTGGCTTCCTGACTTCTGAGCATGCCTGTTTTGTATGTACAACTTTGTTGGACCAACTTCTCTGTACACACGGTAAAATGGACATACAACCGCTTGTTGTACAACCAAGGTTTTCTAGTCTGCTCATTCAACCTCAGTTGTACAACTGTTGTACGACGGCTGTTGTAATTGCGAGTACTAACGGTCGGATGATCGTACAACAAGCTTATGGGGTTTAAGTCTCACAAAGACTTCAACCAATATAGATCTGCCCTTCGAAAATACAATTCTTGCCTCCACACTGCCAAGCAGACCTATTTTATCACTCTCATTAAGACCCTCTTATCCAACCCCATCAACTCTTCTCTGCCTTCAACTCTCTACTTTATCCGCCACTGCCTACACCCAGTAATTCACTGCCCAGGAGATCGTCAATCACTTCAAAAATAAGATTGATTCAATTTATGATGAAATCTCCACTCTTCAGATACCCCCCACTTAACACCTCATGTCCACAGGTACAATTAACACTTCCCTTATTCAACCCTGCTACTATAGACAAGGTTGCTAAAGATTTATCTAACTCCCACCTAACCACCTGTCCCCTGGGCCTAGTTTTCATTAAAATACTGTGGTCACCCTCTGACTCTATCCTACACTCCCCTACCCACCTTTTCAATCTCTCCCTCTCTTCTGACATCTTCCCCAAGTCTCTAAAACATGAACTAGTCACCCCCATACTTAAAAAGTCTGTCACCCCCTTTTCCTCCTTGAATACCTGGTCAACCAACTGAGTGACCACCTCATTAAGAATAACCTTCCTAGGGCAGAGCATGGTGTGAGGATGTGCTGTTGGTGTGCTCCTTGACCCTCCAGGCAAGCACACAGCATATGAGCGGCTACTCCCAGCTCCCAGCATCGGCTTATCGAGCATTGAGCTTACAATGCCTGCAGGCCGCCAGGCAGCCTCACAACAACCCAGCGACGGGAAAAGCCAAGCAGGGGGGCTTCGAGCCTACTTGGCTCAACAGATGGCAGACCCTGGGAGCACGATCCAGAAGACGCTGGGCCACGAGGAAAAGTGTGAATCCCCCGATGTCGGCAGAAGGAGTACAGTGTCTGTCTACGCCAAGCCACGGCAATGCAGTGAAGGGAGGCGGCTCTCTGGCACCCGGCCGCAGCTCCCATGCAATCGGCCGAGGATCACTGGTGACAGATGGTGGATCTTTAAATGTTCCAGGTATTGGCCGAGGCTCTGATTCACCCGTTCTGGGGTCCCAAAAGCCTGGAAAAGAATCCCCAACAGCCGAAAATATCACCACAACTTCTGGAAGAGACATCCAAGCAGAAGGTGAGACTTTATCAGCCCTTGATTATGAACCTCCATTAAATAATAGAGACTGTGTAAGATCGGATCAGACCCCACCAAGAGACAGGGGGGACTTAAATATATTTAACAGTAACTCTTTGATTTGTGACGGAGGTGACCTGGCACAGGGAGAGAACCGCTTAGACACTGACTGCAGATATGTGGCACTAGAGATGGGCTCCCCAGAGCCTGCTCTGATATCACAGGGCTCTAATCCATTGCTAGCTAATGAACAAAACGACTCTCAAATAAAGCAAGCAGCAATGGATATGAAAGTGGACATTAAAAAGAGCCCTCCCTACAAAAGCAGACATTCAGCAACTGATAAATGCCGTAGAATTATCATGCAAACAAGCTGCTCAGGAGCTGAGAGAGGACACAATAACGCTGGGACATAGAGTGGAAGCGATTGAAAATGATCAACAAGGAGTTATACAAGCTGTGGTGCAGATCCAGGATAGTATTAAGCAGCATAAGGACGTTTTGAATACCTATTTAGATCGGCTGGACGATTACGAAAATAGGGAACGTCATCAGAATATTCGTATATGAGGGGGCTGCCCGAGGAAATTCGGGCGTCTGAATTACTTCCAACAGTACAAGGCCTTTTTGACCAGATCTTAAGAGATTCTACACCAGGTCGGATAAAAGTGGACAGAGTCCACCGAGTTTTATCACATACTGCAGGGAATACAGTGAAGCCAAGAGATGTTATTTGCATAATGCATAAATACGCAGTATAATAATCTATTATGAAGGCAGTTCGTGGTAAACATAATGTGGAATTTAAAGGAGCCCACCTTGACTTTTTTTCACATATATGACGTTGCACTCTTATGCAACGATGTATGGTTAAGCTCCTGCTAGATGCTATGCGCTCTGCAGATATCACATATAGATGGGGGTTCCCTTTTATCTTAAAGGCCTCACGAAATGGTAAAACAGCTGTGCTCAGAACCAAAGACGACTTACAACATTTTGTGGAGACATTAGCTCTCCCCTCAGTTGACTTCACGGACTGGAGACTGGATAGTCTTAAACATCAAGTATAGCGTCCTGAATGTTGACAGAGGATACCGTCCAAATCTAGCCGCAAAAAACATATGATTGGACATGGGCAAGAGGAGAGGCCTAGCGAATTGGTCTAATGGGTTAAAGCTGCGGAGGACAGTAGGAAATAACTGTTTAAAGGGGTAGATTGTATGCCCCGCTTCAAGGTGTTGTTCCTCCTTTTTTTATGCCTGTTTTCCCTTTTTTTTTCTCTTGCCTGGGGGGGGGGCTGTACTATAGATACTCTTAAACACCTCCTTTTTTTTTCTTCCATTAGGTAGGTTCCAATAAAAGGGACTAGATAACTTGCATAATTGTAAGGGGCCTGTTGACCGCCTCTTGGGCCACCCACCCACTTAGATGGTTCATCCCAGGTTGTGGGATACTTTGTGAATGGTTTGTTTCAATGTCATTGGTTTTGTGTGGGAGGAAGTTTTTTTTTTAATTTTCTTTATTTTTCAAGTTTTTTGCTTGGGGGGGAGGGGTGGGGAGAGGGGAATCTGATCCTATGGAAGAGAAACGTAGAATGCTCTGGTATCTGAAAGAATGGGGCTACATAACCAATTTAAAAGTAAGCAATGGGTAGTCTATTAAAAATTGTGTCTTATAATGTGAGGGGCTTGAGTTTGCAATATGAAAGGGGATGTCTCTGGCATGAACTGAGTGGCCTGGCCGCAGACGTGTTTTTTTTTGCAGGAGACGCACTTCACAACAGGGTCTACCCCCCGTTTGCCCCTCCACATATTTAACCAGTGGTTTCATGCTGTATCTCCCATTTCAAGGGCAAGGGGAGTGACGATAGCTTTAAGAAAGTCATGCCCCTTATCCTCAATTTCCACACAAATAGATCCGGAGGGACATTTTCTTTTTATAAAAGGTGCGATACAAGGCCAAGGTTACACATTTGCATCTATCTATGAACTTAATATTCAAACCACTAGTTTTCTTTCTAGGGCTTTGAGGATGCTGGAGGATTTCAGGGATGGATTCTTGGTGTTGGGAGGGGATTTTAATTTAGTATTGGATCCCAGCCTAGACACCTCATCAGGCAGATCGTCGCTGTCCTTTAGAGCTCTTAAACATGTCAAACAACTTTTGAGATCACTAAATTTGGTGGATACTTGGCGGGTAACACACAACAAAGATAAAGACTATAGTTGCTACTCTAAAACCCATAACACTTATTCACGTTTAGATTTATTAATGGTGGATCAATATTATTTGAATTATGTTTGTTCCTCTACTATTGAATTCATCACTATTTCGAATCATTCACCAACTACATTAACTCTACACCCGCTCTATACAGAATATCGGGAGCGGAGATGGAGATTAAATGAATCTTCCTTAGACGATAAAAGAGTAGTGGAGGCTTTGTCACAGAAGCTGGCACTATATTTCGAGATCAATACTACTGAGGAGGTGTCTAGACAGGCAATCTGGGAAGCACACAAGGCAGTAATCAGAGGGGAACTGGTAGCCCATGGCTCTCACATTAAAAAAGAAAGACAGAAAGAAATGGAGGAACTCCTGTATAAAATACGCAATCTTGAGATCAAGCATAAGGCACAGACTAGTATAGCAGAAGCCCAGCAGTTGGACATATTAAGAGATAACCTTGCTAGATGTTTGGGTCGCAAGATCAGGGATAAATATAGGTATTTTACACAATGCTTTTATGAACAGGGGAATAAATGGGGCCGTTTATTGGCTAAACAATTAAAAAAACAACAAGACTCCCGTCATGTCCTTAAATTATTAGTTAATAACAAAGAGATAGTGGACACTAAATCAATAGCAGCAGAGTTCCATCGCTTTTACACCGTCTATATAATATCCCCTCAGCTTTGTTTGAAGATGAAAGGGGGAAGAAGATTGAGTTAATTCAAGAGTACCTCAAGGATTCCTCCATATCTACTCTGCCTAGTGAAGTTAGAGAAGAATTAGAGCAGCCAATCACGGTGGAAGAGCTGAGCACAGCAATTTCCACCTTACCAGTAGGCAAAAGCCCTGGGTCAGATGGCCTAACAAATGCCTATCATAAAAAGTTTATGCCTATATTGGTGGTATCTCTATGTGATTACTTTAATCTCATTAGTGCCTTTAATCCTTTACCCCCAGAAGCATTGTTGGCTTTTCTGACAGTCGTTCCAAAGCCAGGGAAAGATCCGCAATATTGTGCCAACTATAGACCCATCTCCCTTCTTAATACTGACACTAAATTATTATCTAAGATATTAGCACTCCGATTGCAAGATCATATAATAAAGACAATCCACCCTGGTCAAACGGGCTTCATGAGAGGACGTGAAGCCAGAGATAATACAACACGAGCACTCCATGTTCTCCACTGGTCACAATTTGGATCAGAGAAGACCCCAAGAGTGATACTATCAATGGATGCTGAGAAGTCATTTGACAGGGTGGATTGGATCTTTATGAGTGAGGTGCTAAGAGGGATGGGAGTGGGAGATCGTATGATGGGTTGGATTATGGCCTTATATGCGCACACCAAAGCTATAGTAAAGGTGAATGGTACGATCTCGGTAATGGTACTAGACAGGGGTGCCATTTGTCACCCCTGTTATTTGCCATGATACTGGAACCCTTTCTCAATAGAGTCAGGAAGAACAGAACAACCCTGCCCGTCTTGATGTCTGAGGTACAAAGATTTGGCAGTTTATCCAATTTTAAAATAAACTTTGAGAATTCTCAGCTTTCCCTATACATGTGCCCCCGGATGAAGCAACTTCCTTAAAACAATCATTCCTGTTTGTTTGGAGATTGGACTCTTTGCCTTATCTGGGAGTGTATATTACCTCAGATGCTAAGTCTTTGTGCAAACTCAACTACGGTCCTTTGATAAATAATATAAAAGGGAACTTGCAGGGGTGGAAGGACCAGATACAGACCTGGTTCGGACGAGTGAACGCGCTTAAGATGAATATACTACCAATAATAATCGATATACTACAGACAGCGCCAATTGCACTAAAAATAATTTTTCAAACATATACGGAAGGCCTTTTTGTCTTTTGTGGGGAGGGGTAGACGGCCCAGAATCGCACACAATCTGTTACGTAGGAATAAATGGGAAGGGGGAATTGGGCTCCCTGACATAGCTTTATATTACAGGGCAATGTCTTTAGTACGTATATTGGATTGGTGTCAGGACTCCCCAAATAAACTATAGGTTTCCTTAGAGAAAACAATGGAGGGGAGGAATCTGGCTGGAGCCCCATGGATTCCAACAATGGCCAGAGGACTTTCAGAATGGACATCTCCTATATCACGCAACATGCTGGCTGTATGGGATAGACTAAATAAGGCAGGCAGATTCGCCCCACAAACATCCCCCTTGGCCCCGTTGGGAGGATTCCCATGGTTCCAGTCAGGAGAAGAAACCAGATTCCTGGGCTTATGGGGGGCTGACAGGAATACTACATGTGCCAGGTTTGCTCCCCGGGGATCTTTATCAACCCTTATATCAACCCTTACGGAGTTGGTTCAAACTCTGGGGAATATACCTTTGACAACTTGGAGGTGCTATCAAATGGCAGACTTTTAGATAAACGAAAGCCTCGAGTAAGGCCGTTGACCTCACTGACTACATTTGAGGAGTTATGTGTCGGTTCTTCGGATCCCAGGCATCCCCTATCCCCAATGTACAGACTGATTCTGAGTGCCCAGGGTACATCAATTCCGTATTACATAAAAGAATGGGAGAGAGAATTGAACCATACATTTTCACCTCTGGAAATTAAAACATTGATCAAATCAACTCACGCTACCTCTATAAGTTCAAGGGTGCAAGAAATGTAATACAAATTTTGGTTAGATGGTATCAAACCCCTGTGAAGATGGCACAGATGCACCTGACTGTAGAGGATAGCTGTTGGAGAGGTTGTAAACAAAAAGGCACATACCTCCATTTATGGTGGTTCTGACCTAAGATTAAAGCATTCTGGGAGGTGATTGCCCTGTGGATTGAGAAAATGACTGTGATAGAATTTTCCCCTATTCACTTTCTCTTTCATGGGTTACCCACCTCAATCAAGTCATATAAGGAAAATATAATCCCACACTTATTGAATGCAACCAAATTATTAATTCCAAGGTTTTGGAGACAAAATATATGTCCCACTCTATTAGATTGGAAGAGAGAAGTCAATAAATGAATGGAAGCAGAAAGGTGGATTCATACGGTTAAGAAACAACAAGAGAAATTTAAAAAAATATGGGCAAATTGGGAAGCATATGCCCCTGAGATTAAAATGGACTAAAATAGGCTAACTTGCCTACAATGCAGGATACGACTTCTAGATGGATTTATGGGGAGGGGGGTGGCCTCTCCCCTCTTCCTCTTTGGGGGTGGGGGGAGGGGTATTTAGGTAGACCTTCAGCATAGGAC
>BLSH010258084.1:854968-867442 GCA_018402905.1 Glandirana rugosa | reverse complement strand
ACAAGTGTGTATGCTCCTTAAACAAAAGCAAATAACAAGAGTTAACAAGAGTTTTTACGTAAGGTAATGAGAGATATTGGAACACAAGGTGGGATGCACATTATTATCCTAAATGGTCAGGAGGGTTTTTTTTTTGTGTTTTTTTTTTTTTACACTTAAGGTTGATTATAAGTTGAAGGAGAGCAATGATATGCTAATTTGAGTACAAAGGAGAGATAATTTTTGTAATAAGCACTAAGAGTGGGATAAAGTGTCAAAGTGTGTAAACAAGGTAATGGTGTACACTGAGATGAACAATGGAGGGAGCAAGAAGGGAGATGGCTCTCTCTGATACAGGCAAGGTGGGGGGAAGAATGTGCACAATATTGTAATTGGCGGGGGGGGTTGCCTCCTCCCCCCGCACCTTTTTTTCCCCCTTACACGTAGGGTGGAACACAAGGTTATAGAGAGTAATGGAATGCATTTTTGAGAACAATTGAGAACAATAAACGAAAACAAATTCCTCGTATGTGTGAACATACCTGGCAATAAAGTAAAGTTCATTCATTCATTCATTCAACAAGGAGAGACAATCTCCGAAATAAGTACTAAGAGTGGGGTAGAGTGGGTGCAAGTAAGGTTTATGGTGAGCACTGTGACGACGATCGGAGAACAGGAAGAGAGATGGTTCTCTATGACACGGGTCAATGTTAGGTGAAGTGTGTGCATGACATTGATAATTGGTAGTGGGGGAGGGGGGTTCCCATGTTTTATAAATAAATGGAAAAAAAAAAGAGAGAGCATTTTTTTTTGTTGGAATGCGCACTGAGAATAAGGAGAGACCATCTCTGAAACATGCACTAAAAATGGGGTAGAGAGATGGTTCTCTATGTCACGGGATAAGGTTGGGGTGTAGTCTGTGCAGGATATCACCTGAGAGGAAGAAGAGATGGGGTGGGGTTTTTTTTTCTCTTTCTCTCCCTACCCCAAGGGATGAAAAATAACATGTGAGGGGAAGTTAATTTGAGGGTTTTTTTTTTTTTAGAGTGTGCAATGTGAGGATTATTGGAGAGCAAGAAGAGAGATGGTTCACTATGTCATGGGTAAAGGTTGGGGTGTAGTTTGTGCACGAAATCCCTTGAGAGTAAGAAGAGATGGGGTGTTTTTTTTTCCTTCTCTCCCTGCTCCAAGGGATGAAAAAGGACGTGTGAAGGATTTTTTTTCTCTTCTTTTTCTTGGGGATGTACTGTTTGTTTGTGTTTTATGTGTAGAAGAGTATCAATAATTAAAGAAACAGTATGTGTAGATGCTATGATGTATGTTTATAAAAAAGGACCTGGTAAAGATTACTCTGTAAAATTAGTTTTCTTGTGATAAAACTTAATAAAGATTATTAATAAAAAGAAAAGGGAAAAACAAAAAAGAAAAAAAAAGAATAACCTTCTTGATCCCCTTCAGTCAGGATTTTACCCTCAACACTCCACAGAAACTGCTCTCCTAAAACTCAAAAACAACTTACTAACAGCAAAAACCAATGGACACCATTCTGTACTCCTACTTATGGACCTTTCTGCTGCCTTTGATATGGTTGACCACCCCTCCTCCTCAAAAAACTTTACTCCTTTGGTCTCCGTGGCTGTACTCTTTACTGGCTTTCATCCTACATATCCCAATAAACCTTCATTGTCACAATCTGTACACTTCCTGTCAAAGTTAGCCACGCTAATTTACATTAAAGGATGAGTGATTGAATGTACACCTATCACAGACAATACATATAAACCTCACCATCCATATGTACTCATATATATGTGCATATAAAATGTGCATAAAAAGTATTTTTTAAAGTCTGTTCTTCAATCTATTGTAAACAGCAGTCACTGCTTCTCAGTCAATCGTTCGTATCCATACATGTGAAGATTGTAAAGTGAAGCCAAGGATTGTCACCCCAAGTAATAGAGTCCCAACTACACGAGGGGAAAGAAGTATTAACAACCAAAGATCAAGAGATCAAACACCGGAACACCAAAGGCAAAATTATGGACAAGTAAGAGGACCTGTTTTAAGCAATAGGTATGCATCATTAAGAAGAGATGCAAGCCCTCCAGGCACACCAAGACCCTCCCAACCGTCTTTTTTAGGCCAAGGCAGGGGGAGAGGGAACAGAGGAAGGGGCCACAGAACCTATCGAGGAAGACCCCCACCCTACACAGGGAACTGGAATATGCAGGGATGGTGGAAACCGACTTATACTCCCAACACCCCAACAAGATGGAGAGAGGAAGAGGATGTAGAGGAGGCCGGAGGATCCAGCAGAAAAAGAAGGAGAGTGTAAAAGGTATTTATAACTTATCTAAAACTGAATTTAACCAGAAAGAAATTAATATTTTGAATGCAGGCCTCAAGAGTGCAATTAAGAAACCTATTAATAAGTTTAACATCTACATGGACGTACATAAATATATACGTAAGATCAATATAAAAAAGTATCTAATGGGCTCTAAAGGCAAGAAGTGGAATAAATCAAACAATATCACTGTAGGTGTTAACAGTGGATTAAGGAACAAATCACTGTTTAATCCTCAAAATAACTCTAATCACTATGTGGAAGTTTTTAAAAATTTGGTTCTCAAAGATTTGGAAAAGATTAAACCTAGAAAAAATGTGAATCCCAGGTATATAGAAGAAGGAATAAAAGCTTTAGAAAAACGTAAAGAAGTTATAATTAGACCAGCAGACAAAGGAGGAGGGGTGGTGATATTGGACAAAGACTATTACCATTCTAAATGGTAGACGGCACAATATAGGAAAGAATTGGAAACCCTAGTAGAGTACGGATACCAGAAAGGGGTTCTGACCAAAAAAGAAAAACATTACCTTTACCCTAGTTTTAGCAGGATACCAACCATTTATACATTACCGAAGATACACAAAGACCCGACTAACCCACCAGCTAGACCTATTGTAAATGGTATTAATTCTGTAACCGCTCGAACAGGAGAATATTTAGACCACTTCTTCCAAGAAAGTGTACTACACACTAAGGCCTTTTTAAAGGACACAAAGTATCTACTGCAGTATATCAAAGCCATCAGTTTTTCAAAGGAGCAAACTGTTTACCTGGTGACTGCTGATGTATCTTCTCTCTATACGATCATCCAGCACGAGGACGCATTGTTGGCCCTGAATTGGGCATTATGTCAGAGAGACGATTTACCAGAGATACAAAAAAGGTTCCTCAAAATGTTGTTAGAGTATTGCCTCTCACATCATTATTTTTGGTATGGTAACCAATTCTATTCACAAAGAAGAGGCGTGGCAATGGGAGCTAAGTTTGCTCCCAGCTTAGCAAACCTTTTCATGAGCCAGTGGGAGGACAAAACCATATTCAGACAGAACAGGAAGGAATTGATATTCTATAAAAGATTTATTGACAATCTTATCTTTATATGGACCGGAACCGAATCCACTTTGAAGGAGTATACAGAACAACTTAATTCTAACGATCAACACATTGTGTTTGACTTCCATTGGAGCACAGAACAAGTCAATTATTTAGACCTGACTATTATGAAGAAAGAGGACCATTTAGAAACTAAGGCATTCTTCAAACCGACGGACAGGAATAGCTACCTACCAATTAGCAGTGGACATCATCCCAAGTGGTTACAGAACATCCCCAAGGGACAGTTCACAAGAATAAGGAGGAATTGTGCGTCGGATGAAGACTATGACATGCAGTCTCGTACTCTCATGCAAAGATTCCAGGAGAAAGGATATAACAGGGAACAATTGGAAAACACCAGGATAGAAATTAAAAGAACAACACAAGAAAGTAGCCTAGTGGATATGGTGAAATCAGAAACAACGAGACATGAATGGGGTTTCATATCACAATACCATGAACAGTATAAGGAAATAGAAAAAAATTCTCACAAAACACTGGGAAATACTCAAGATGGATAAACTTCTAAATAAAAATATCCCGGCGAAACCGGTCTTTATATATAGGAGGAATCAACCATTTGGCGATAGGGTGATTAAAAAAGTACTGGATCCACCCACCAAACCCAGAATGTTTTGGGAGAAACAAGGCTTCTACGCGTGCAGAAGATTTAAAGCTTGTCAACAAGTGGATGTGCATTTCAGAGGACTGACCGAATTTATATCTCCATCTAACAATAAAAGATTCCCAATCAAGGAATGTATAACGTGCCAGTCGACCCATGTAGTGTACGCCCTTGAGTGCCCTTGTAAACTAATGTATATAGGCCGAACAAAAAGAAAATTGAGTGTAAGGATAGCAGAACATATAGAGAATATTAAGAAGGGGTTTAAGGATCATAGTGTATCCTTGCACTTTAAATTAAAACACAACAGAGACCCAAGGTGTCTGAGGTTCTGGGGCATTGACAGAATACAAGCCTCATGGAGGGGAGCCAATCTTGTGAGAGAAATCTCAAAAAGCGAAACACATTGGATATACAGCACTGACTCTTTATGTCCCAAAGGATTAAATATAGAGCTGTATGTGAATAGCTTTATAAGTAACTATTGAATCTAGTGGTTCTTTGTAGAGAAAAAAAATCTTTTAAATGAAATAATCTAGTTCAAAAAAGGGATTTTCTTCCAATAAGTAAATATCTGAATTATTAAGTATTATTAACACCATATGTCAATTCATACCAAATTGCAATACAAATATGCATTCGGTACTGACGATCGTTCGGATAAGATTGGAAAGATATATAGGAGTTATATGATCGGACATATCAAGTGTGAGTGCATCCTTCTATATCTGTCATTCCATGTAAAAGAAACCCTGAAAAAGATCGTATGTACGCAGTTGAGATAAAAAATCCACGTGACGACAGGCCATAAACATCCCAATGCACCTGAAACTATTTATCGACACAAAAAGGTGTTTTAATTAAATTGCACATTTATTTAGCCACTTCCGTACCGGCAGACGTCATTCGATGTCCTTGGGTTTGAGTGGTGATATCTGAATTCAGATTCCGTTTTTTTCAGCAGGCAATTCCCTGCAAGATAAAAGTGGTCTTAGCGGCGGATCCGCCGCAAGATCACTTTTATCAGCGGCGGGAGAGGTGCCCCCCCCCTCCCGCCACTTTCCGGTCATCTCCGCCGCTTACCAGACCCGCCGGCAGCGGCGGAGATGATCCGATCCTCTCTCCCCAGTGTCTGTGAGCCGACTGAGCGGCTGAAGCCGCTCACTCGGCTCCATAACGCGGCCGGCGGAAATGAAGTCAGAAATGATGTCTGCCCAACGGTCTTAAAGGGCCCGTGTTTTTTTTTTCTTCTGTCACTTTTTTCAGATTTTTTTTTTTTTGCATTTGAGTACAAATATGAGATCTGAGGACTTTTTGACCCCGGATCTCATATATAAGAGGACCTGCTTTTTTCTATTACAAGGAATGTTTACATTTCTTGTAATAGGAATAAAAGTGATCATTTTTTTTTTATTTTAAAAGAACAGTGTAAAAATAAAAGGTAAAAAGCAAAATAAATAATTAAAAAAAAAAAATTTAAAGCGCTCTGTCCCGCCGAGCTCGTGCGCAGAAGCGAACGCATACGTAAGTCCCGCCCACATATGAAAACGGTGTTCAAACCACACATGTGAGGTATCGCCGCGATCGTTAGAGCGAGAGCAACAATTATAGCTCTAGACCTCCTCTGTAACGCAAAACTGCTAACCTGTAGAATTTTTTAAATGTCACCAATGGAGATTTTAAATTTGCAAAGTTTATCGCCGTTCCGCGAGCGGACGCAATTTTGAAGCATGACATGTTGGGTATCATTTTACTCGACGTAACATTATCTTTCACAATATGGAAAAAAATTGGCCTAACTTTACTGTTTTCTTATTTTTTAACTAAAAAAACTGAATTTATTAAAAAAAAGCATGCTTGTAAGACCGCTGCGCAAATACGGAGTGACATAAATTTTTTCAATGACCGCCATTTTATTCTCTAGGGTGTTAGGAAAAAAAATATATAATGTTTGGGGGTTCTAAGTAATTTTATAGCAAAAAAAATCAGTTTTTAACTGGTAAGCACAGAATTCAAGAAACAGGCTTGGTGGGTAAGTGGTTAATATTATCCAACCCTTACTTAAAGGAGAGGAATAATATTGATTATACCTGTTTCCTAAAAAAAACGTAGGAATTAGGTTTTTTTATTGAGTAATTTTTATTGAATATATTGATTTTGTTTTTTTATGTCTGCCGGTTTTATTTTCCAGCTTTTATTTTCCAGCTTTTTCACCATTACTATTAGTTGGATGATCTTATCTGTTCTAGATCTTTTTATATTTTTATATTATGTATGCAGTTGAGATAAAAAAAAGTCCACCTGACGACAGACCATAAACATCCCAATGCACCTGAAACGATTTATTGGCACAAAAAGGTGTTTTAACTAAATTACATATTTATTGAATATTATCCAACCCTGACTTAAAGGAGAGGAATAATATCATGGAATATACCTGTTTCCTAAAAAAAATCGTGGGGATTAGGTATTTTCTATTGAGTTTTTTTCAATATATTGATTTTGTTTTTTATGTCTGCCGGTTTTATTTCCAGCTTTTTTACCATCACTATTAGTTAGATGATCTTATCTGTTCTAGATCTGCTTTTTATATTGGTGACTGATGGTGTGCCTATTTTAAATCAGTGTCTATCCGCCTGCATTAAACAGTAACACGATTTGAACACAATCATATCGTTAGATTAACGATATAGAGACAGCGGGCTGGCGCTATATATATAAATATAATTTTAAATACGAAATCTGAAACCTTAGAGGAGATCGATCAAGGGACAATCGATATGTAAATAGTCAAAAAATTAGGTTGTAAATCCAAATAATCTATATGAAGGATTGAGGAGTTTAAAAGGATTGTGTCACATCTTAAATTATTGTACATATTTTAGCAAGTGTATCTTGCTGGTTGTAATTATTGCCTGTTATATAGGATCGAATGAGGATTCATGTATTTGTAGATACATTGTTATGGAAATGGAACGTTTGTAAGCCATTGATACAAAGAAAATATAGAGATGGGTTACTGTGTGCCTAAACAAACAAGGCTGACGGCATCAGTCTTAATGACTGACCACCCACAATCACAGCTGATTTGGCTTAACGTTAACAGCATGAGCATATAGAGATACAAGCCGTACTGTGGGGTCATGCCCATTGATAAAGACGGAATATCGAAACGCGTTTGGGCTTGACCACACGGCTTTTTTATATGAATAACTTTTATACAATAACTTATGTGACATTAAGTCACTTGTAGTCCTACCACCGCAGCCAGGTGAACCCTGTAAGGAACATTACGAGGCGAGGAAGGAAGGACGTACAGGTTGATACAACACTGATGCTTTGTATTTAAAGGCGGTTTTTGATCTGAGTTCATTTAAGCATATTTTAAGGGAAAGGGGGCGTGTATAAATAAAATTTACAGTTTTACACTATGTAGCTTTCCTTTGTTGTTTCTATGCTACATGTAAAAAAATCTGAGAGGAGATCTGGAACAGAAACCACACAGGAGAATAAAGAGGAAGACCAGAGGGGTTTCCGGCTCACCTCAAGGAGCAGGACCGTGCACAAAGATCGTTGCTCTGGTAAGTGGGGAACCATAAGGGAGCAGCCAGGAATGCACACATCCATAAGGAAGATTATTGTTTAGGAATTGGCTTCACTTTACAATCTTCACGTGTATGGATACGAACGATTGACTGAGAAGCAGTGACTGCTGTTTACAATAGATTGAAGAACAGACTTTGAAAAAGACTTTTTATGCACATTTTATATGCACATATATATTAGTACATATGGATGGTGAGGTTTATATGTATTGTCTGTGATAGGTGTACATTCAATCACTCATCCTTTAATGTAAATTAGCGTGGCTAACTTTGACAGGAAGTGTACAGATTGTGTTTAATACATAATGTGTCAAAGTCCATTTTAATCAACGCACCCAGATATAGCTGCAGACATTATTTAATTTATTTCATTTTCCTTTATGTGTAATTAAGTCATTAACTCTTTATTACCGTGTATATCGTCGGGATATGCAGAGAAGCACATGAAAGGACTAATATCTAAAAGTTAAGAGATCATTTGTATCATTGAATAGGAGCGCTGGGTATAGAGTTAATTGATTAATTACCTCTATTCAGATTATTAAACCTTCATTGTCACTTACAATTCTACCTCCTCCTTTCCTCTTCCTTTCTCCGTCGGGGTCCCCCAAGGTTCTGTTCTTGGACCTCTCCTATTCTCAATCTACACCTCTAGAGTTGAGTGAACCCGAACTGTAAAGTTCGGGTCCGTACCGAACTTTTGGGTGTCCGGGACCCGGACCCGAACCCGGACTTTTCAAAAAAAAAGTCCGGGTTCGGGTTCAGGGTTCTGGTAATTTTACTAAAAGTTCTGAAAATTGCTGTAAAAAAGGCCTGGAAAGTCCTAGAGGTCTGCAAAAGGAAGGAACATGGGGGTAAGGGTCGGACAAGTGCCCTACAAAGAAATGAGGACAGGGAAATAACTTAAAAGCATTTTTAAACAAAAATCACATAAAAAAATCAAAAATGGAGGTAGATGTGGACCATCTTCAAACTGTGTGTGAAAAGTATTAATTAGCGGGAGAAGCCATATCACTGTTCTAAAATCATCTTCAAACTGTGTGAAAAAAGTATAAATTAGCCGGGAGAACCCATATCACTGTTCTACAATCATCTGAAAACTGTGTGTGAAACTTAAACAATAACCGGGAGAAGCCATATCCCTGTTCTAAAATCATCAGCAAACTGTGTGTGAAACATAAACAATAGCCGTGAGAAGCCATATCCCTGTTCTAAAATCATCAGCAAACTGCGTGTGAAACTTAAACAATATCCGGGAGAAGCCACATCCCTGTTCTAAAATCATCAGCAAACTGTGTGTGAAACGTAAACAATAGCCGGGAGAGGCCATATCACTGTTCTAAAATCATCTGCAAACTGTGTGTGAAACTTAAACAATAGCCGGGAGAAGCCATATCCCTGTTCTAAAATCATCTGCAAACTGTGTGTGAAACTTAAACAATAGCTGGGAGAAGCCATATCCCTGTTGTAAAATCATCTGCAAACTGTGTGTGAAACTTAAACAATAGCCGAGATAAGCCATATCCCTGTTCTAAAATCATCTGAAAACTGTGTGTGAAACTTAAACAATAGCAGGTAGAAGCCATAGCAGGTATTGTTTAAGTTTCACACACAGTTTTCAGATGATTTTAGAACAGTGATATGGCTTATCCCGGCTATTGTTTAAGTTTCACACACAGTTTGCAGATGATTTTAGAACAGGGATATGGCTTCTCCCGGCTATTGTTTAAGTTTCACACACAGTTTGCTGATGATTTTAGAACAGGGATATGGCTTCTCCCGGTTATTGTTTAAGTTTCACACACAGTTTGCAGATGATTTTACAACAGGGATATGGCTTCTCCCGGCTATTGTTTAAGTTTCACACACAGTTTGCTGATGATTTTAGAACAGGGATATGGCTTCTCCCGGTTATTGTTTAAGTTTCACACACAGTTTTCAGATGATTGTAGAACAGTGATATGGGTGCTCCCGGCTAATTTATACTTTTTTCACACAGTTTGAAGATGATTTTAGAACAGTGATATGGCTTCTCCCGCTAATTAATACTTTTCACACACAGTTTGAAGATGGTCCACTTCCACCTACATTTTTGTTTTTTTTTATGGGATTTTTGTTTAAAAATGCTTTTAAGTTATTTCCCTGTCCCCATTTCTTTGTAGGGCACTTATCTGACCCTTACCCCCATTTCCCTCATTTTGCAGACCTCTAGGACTTTCCAGGACTTTTTTACAGCCATTTTAGTGCCTAAAAGTTCAGTTCCCCGTTGATTTCCCCGTTGGTTCGGGATGCGGGTCAAAGTTTGGGTTCTGTCCGGACCCGAACCCGGACTTTGTCCCGAAGTTCGGCCGAACCAGCAGAACCCGAACTTCTAGAGGTTCGGTCAACTCTATACACCTCCTATCTGGCTCAGCTGATAGCCTCCCATGGCTTTCAATATCATTTCTACCTTGACAACACCTTTACCCCTCAGCTCACTTCATTAGTCACCTCATACAACACTAATTTACTAACAGACAGTCTTGATGTCACATCACTTCTTCAAACTAAGCCAAGCTCATAATATTTCCACCCCCATGTGCCCTTTCCCCTGACTTCTCTGTCAAGATCAATGGCACAACCATCAACCCATCCCCACATGCCAAGGTGCTAGGTGTTATCCTTGACTCTGAACTCTCCTTAAGGCCCGACATCCAATCTCTTTCCAAAACTTGCTGCCTAAACCTCCTCAACATCTCCAAAATATGCCCTTTCCTAACTAATGACACCACAAAGCTTCTAATTCACTCCCTGATTATCTCTTGCCTCGACTAATGAATCTCCCTTCTCATTGGCTTACCTTTAAATAGGCTATCCCCTATTCAGCCCATCATAAATGCTGCTGCCAGACTCATCCACCTTACAAACCGCTCAGTGTCTGCTACCCCTTCCTGCCAATTCCTCCTTTGGCTGCCACTCTCTTAACTAATTAAATTCAAAATACTAGCAATAACTTACATAGCCATCCACAACTGGGCCCCCAGCTATATCACAAACCTAGTTTCAAAATATCAAAAAAAGTATTCTTTTTGTTCCTCCCAAGACCTCCTGCTTTCTTATTTCTTGTCAATTCCTCCCATGCTCGTCTCCAGGACTTCTCCCAAAACTTTCCTATCCTTTGGAATTCCTTACCCCAATCTGACTATCTCCTATACTATCCACTTTTAGGTTATCCCTGAAAACGTTTCTCTTCAGCAAAGCCTATTCTGTTTTCACCTAACAACTGTAATTTTATTTTCTCCATCAGCTCATCCCCCATAGTAATTAACTTTTGTATCACTTGACCCTCCCTTTTAGATTGTAAGCTCTAATGAACAGGGCCCTCTGATTCCTCCTGTATTGAATTGTATTGTAACTGTAATGTTTGCCTTGATATTGTAAAGCACTGCAGAAACTGATGGCACAAAGTAAATCATGTATAATAATAATAACTAATAATAGTGCATGGATTGTTAATTTGTCCACATTTATATTTTTATTATACAGGATTTATAACAGTTTACGCAGCACTTTACAACCTAAGGGTAAACAGTACAATTACAATACAGTTTATTACTGTAGGAATCAGAGTGCTCTGCTCGTTGAGCGGACACCTGGATGTTCGGGTTTGTCTGGTTCAGCTGAACTTTGCGGAAAAGTTCGGGTTCGATACCGAACTTGACCCGAACTTGACCCCGGACCCCGAACCTTATTGAAGTCAATGGTGACCCGAACTTTTGGGCACAAAAATGGCTGTAACAAAGTCCTGGAAAGGGCTAGAGGGCTGCAAAATGAAGCAAAATGTGGGTAAGAGTAGGACAAGTGCCTTGCAAGCAAATGTGGTTAGGGAAATAACTTAAAATCCCATAAAAAAAAAAAATGGGAGGAGGAGGTGGATGTGGAGTAGGAGCCTAGAGGTTGACTAGGCCGTGACCGTGGCAGTGTAGGTGGAAGTGGCGGTGGAGGAGGAGGAGGAGGTAGCCAACACTGTTTTTTGTTTGTTTGTTTTTTTTTTCTAATTGGGGTAGCCCCCAAAATATTGAGACATATTAAAAAAAACAAGTATAACAATGGCTGTGTGAGGCCGGTCTAAATGGCTATTCTGCACAAGGTACAGACAAGTCTTGTGGGATCCATGCCTGGTTCATTTTAATAAACATTAGCTTGTCCATGTTGGCTGTGCACAGGCAGCTGCGCTTGTCTGTGATAACGCCCCCTGCCGTGCTAAACACACGTTCAGACAATACACTGGCTGCAGGGCAGTCCAGCACCTCCAAGGCATAAAGGGCAAGCTGAGGCCATGTGCCCAATTTGGAGACTCAGAAGTTGAATGGGGCAGACCCATCAGTCAGTACGTGTAGGCATGTTCACACATACTGTTCCACCATGTTGCTGAAATGCTGCCTCCTGCTAAGACATTGCCTATCAGCTGGTGGTGCTGTTTGTTGTGGCGTGCTGCTGACAAAGCTTTTCCACATTTCGGCCATGCTAACCCTGCCTTCTGAGGTGCTGGCGGTGCCACAGACCTTCGTGCTTCCGCTTCCGCCTCCTCCTCCTTCTCCAGTGGTTGCGTCGACACCGTGGCGGTCGTGGAGTCTTCCGTCCCAATCGTACCGGCTTTACACCTTTTCGAAACAGTCGTCGTGCGGTGTTGTTTGTCGTGGTGGTCGACTATCCGTTACAGAATCGTCCTCCGTCGTAAAGTCGTTGTACCACCTTGTCATACACACTTGTACGGATGTGCATGACTGACTACCCAGACGGGGTAAGTTGAAGACTCAGAGGTTTAACCCGTGTACCGG
>BLSH010258084.1:761155-774483 GCA_018402905.1 Glandirana rugosa | reverse complement strand
ACTTATCTTTCTGTATGTTTGTACGTTACTCACCTCAAAATAGTTTGAACTGACCCTAATGTGAAATTTCCCTTTAATATGACTAACGATAATATTACTACGTCGTTTTTCATAAGGTTTTATGACCCCTTTAATTTTTCACACATTTTACGGTATTAGTTATTGTTATTAGCATGAGGTTGTCATACTAACAGGTAGTATGAATTGGTGTTGTCATGGACCGTGCTTTTGGGGGAAGGACAGGTCCGGTAAAAAGTCGAAAGTCGCGATAGTGTGAAACTTGGTACCGTGTTGCATGACTGAGCAATTGTCATTCAAAGTGTGATAGCGCTGAAAGCTGAAAAATGGCCTGGACAGGAAGGGGGTTTTCGTGCCAGGTACTGTTGTGGTTAAGTATGATGGACAATCATACTGTTGGAGTACGATTATTGTTATTGATTATGGCATTTTACACACTTTTTAATTTCCCCAGTATTTTGGAATACTTTTTGCTGCATCATTATAATAGCAATCAGTATAATTTCCCTTTAAAGTGTAATCCCAGTCAAGTTTGATAAAACTCCACTCATTGCATGTTTGTATGTCTTTCTATTCACACAGCATACCAACAAAAATTTAAAAAGCATACTGTGATCTGTCTCAATAGCTGGGCTGGAGATTGGTTGAGTCCTGTTCTCTTTAAGATACAATGGAGAACCCCAGCGCCTAAACCTTTAACATTTTGTTAAAACATATATTGTTTAAATCTAGTGAACTAATGAGAAATATGCATGCACAGTAAAGACATGGATGTTCCATAAAATATCATTTAAAAAAAGTAAGCTGCAATTTTTAAACATTAAAAAAACTCTTTGTATTGACAAGGTATATAGAAACAATTTGGTATGACATCCATTGCGCTCAACATGAGAATTAAGAAATACAAAATTTGGTACACAAATATCAAGAAGAGTCCACATTTACATTTGAATTGTTTAAACTGAACAGGACAGACAGATGGCAGAGCAGACTGATACCACTTAAGTGTGATAGCCTTACAGGCCAGAAACAGTGTTTGCCATAGTAAAATTCTGGTGTACTTTGGCCTTTGCTCTTCATCTAATATATTCAGTAGGCATATCCATGGGTTACAAGGCATAGGAACAGAAAGAATGCTAGACAGTGTTGCTATCACCTGCTGGCAGTATCTGTCTATAACAGGACATGACCGCATTACATGAGCAAAGTCTGCCCGTTGGTAGATTGTGTAGTGCACGCAGAAGTGCATGAAGAAGTTGGTATACGATGCATGGCATGTAATCATACAGGAGTTAATTAAGACTGGTGTAAAATATGGAGATGAGGCACCCCCCTTCCATCGCAGGGTGGGTACGCAAAGTGGAAGAGATCAATAAGATAGAAGACCTGGTTCTCACTTTGCAACGTAAGCGAGAGCTCTATGGACATGGGGAATGTGGAATATGTTCCTCTTGTCGGATGATGGAAAGGCCCTTAGTGGCTCCACAGTCCCTTAGGGATTGCTCTTGCGCCTTCGGCAGCTCGGGCCCTCGCCCTTCAGCGGCCCCGGACCCCAACCTCCGTCCACTATTCTCTTCCCTCCCTACCCTTCCATACCCCCCTCCCTCCTTCTCATCCTATTCTCCCCTCTCTCCTTTCTGTTCTAGCTTCTCCCCTCCCTTCCACTACACCCTTTTACCCCCCCCCTTTTTCTGTCTCCCTACCCGGGTTTTTCTATTATGTGTTTTCCTAACCCCAGAACAAGGAAAATAGGAGTGGGTGGGGGCTTGGCAGATGTTTTACATAGAGACGCCTGGTCTCGGACCGGGGACCCCCCATTTTGAGAGAGGGGCCCGCGGCCAGACGGGCCTATCTTTACAGTTATGGTAGTCTTTTTTCCTACACCTAAAGCATGGAGTTATGAGATGATAGAATGCACTTAGTTCTTGCTTTGTAACTATGGTTGACTTTATGTTCTTGGAGTATCTCTACTTGTAATGTACTGTCTTGCCCTCACTGGATATCAATAAACTTCATATTTGAAAAATATAGAGATGAATGAGTTTGTTGTTTTTCTCCACATGCCTGTCCTGTGAGGAGTGTTCCATGCCTGATCGATTGAGCAACCGACCGGATTGGAGGCATTACATCTACTTATCCCTGATACCGGTAAGGAGCTCCATCCCATGTATTCTGAGGAAAGCACACCCTGACCCTTGTGGAGGGAAACCACTTAAGCCTGACTGGCCCTCTGGTCGTACGATCGAGGGGGTCCACAAATTCTGGTAAGAGTCCACCCTAACCTTTGATTGGATTGCATTACACTATTCCGTATTCCTATTTGATCAACTCTTCCTATATTGTTGGACTTGGATGAACTGTGTTTGGTATTTTTCTTCCTTGGATGAAGTTTGAACACTTTGGGGCCATTTGCCTTTTGAGCACACACCTGGGAACTTTTTTTAGCTTTAAACACATTTATTGCCATTTTTTCCACTTTATCTTATCCGAATTGTTCACATGTTTTGTCACTTTCTAGCGCTACACTTTTTGTTTATTTTCTCAAGTATTGCATCACATGGTCTAATGCAGTGTATGCTGCTTTTCTTCCCATTTGCGCATTAATATTTTGTTTTTGTGTTGTTAATAGCCAGTGATACAATTAAATGAGAAGAACATGCTTCTTCCCAATCTTCACCCGACAGATCAGGTATAAGAACTTGCCACTTACCCCAGACCACCAGATGATTTTTAACAATAGAGGTAGATAGTGAATGGGAATATACAGTAGAGATCAAGCCCTTAGGACCCTGTGACCTCAGTATAAACATTTATTTTTAGGTTGTGCCATGCAAATGGGGACATGTAACAAATACAAAGTAGATATTATCCCAGTTTGGCTTTAAGACCCCTGTCACACTGGGGCAGTTTTCAGGCACTTTAGCGCTGGAAATAGCCTCTGCTAAGCACCTGAAAACCACCTCTCATTCATTCCAGTGTTTTCACACTGGGGCTGTGCACTTGCGGGACAGGAACAAAAGTCCTGCAAGAAGAATTCTGGGCAGCGTTTTCAAAGAGCCTTAAAACCAATTTGAAAGTGCCACAAAATGGGCATTTTTAACCCCTTTTTTGAGGTTAAAAGCGCCCTGATGGCAGCCAAAAAGCGGTGCACAATGCACCGCTAAAACAGCTGTAAAACGCCATTAAAATCAGTGGCGCTTTACCGCCAGTGGCCGGCGCTTTCAGAGTAAAAGCAGCCTAACAGTGGAAATATGGAGTTGTTGAGTCACACAGGTGTTTCTGATGCTATTTCCTGTCCCCTTCATATACTGTATATGCAGCTGGTGATTCAGTTGTAATTGGCTTGACAAAGAGCATTGTTGCTTATGTATATATATATATATATATATATATATATATATATATAGTATCTCACAAAAGTGAGTACATCCCTCACATTTTTGTAAATATTTTATCTTTTCTTGTGACAACACTGAAGACATGACACTTTGCTACAATGTAAAGTAGTGAGCGCACCCTCAAAATAACTCAACACACAGCCATTAATGTCTAAACCGCTGGCAACAAATGTGACCACACCCAAAGTGTCAATATTTTGTGTGGCCACCATTATTTTCCAGCACTGCCTTAACCCTCTTGGGCATTGAGTTCACCAGAGCTTCACAGGTTGCCATAGGAGTCCCCTTCCACTCCTCCATGATGACATCACGGAGCTGGTGGATGTTAGAGACCTTGCGCTCCTCCACCTTCCATTTAAGGATGCCCCACAGATGCTCAATAGGGTTCAGGTTTGGAGACAGTCCATCACCTTTACCCTCAGCTTCTTTAGCAAGGCAGTGGTCATCTTGGTGGTGTGTTTGGAGTCATTATCATGTTGGAATACTGCCCTGCGACCTAGTCTCTGAAGGGAGGGGATCATGCTCTGCTTCAATATGCCACAGTATATGTTGACATTCATGGTTCTCTCAATGAACTGTAGCTCCCCAGTGTTGGCAGAACTCATGTAGCCCCAGACCATGACACTCCCACCACCATGCTTGACTGTAGGCAAGACACACTTGTCTTTGTACTCCTTACCTGGTTGCCGCCACACACGCTTGACACCCTCTGAACCAAATACGTTTATCTTGGTCTCATCAGACCACAGGACATGGTTCCATTAAGCCATATACTTAGTCTGCTTGTCCTCAACAGACTGTTTGCAGGCTTTCTTGTGCATCATCTTTAGAAGAGGCATCCTTCTGGGACGACAGCCACACAGACCAATTTGATACAATGTGCGGTGTATGGTCTAAGCACTGACAGGCTGACCCCCCCCCCACCCCTTCAACCTCTGCAGCAATGCTGGCAGCACTCAAATGTCTATTTCCCAAAGACAACCTCTGGATATGACGCTGAGCACATGCACTCAACTTCTTTGGTCGACCATGGCAAAGCCTGCTTTGAGTGTAACCTGTCCTGTTAAACCTTTCAGGGTCTTGGCAATCTTCTTATAGCCTAGGCCATCTTTATGTAGAGCAACAATTCTTTTTTTCAGATCCTCTGAGAGTTTTTTGCCATGAGGTGACATGTTGAAGTTTCAGTGAACAATATGAGAGAGTGAGAGTGATAACACCAAATTTAACACACCTGCTCCCCATTCACACCTGAAACCTTGTAACACTAACTAGTCACATGGGGAGGGAAAATGGCTAATTGGGCCCAATTTAGACATTTTCACTTAGGGGTGAACTCACTTTTGTTGCCAGCGATTTAGACATGAATGGCTGTGGGTTGAGTTATTTGAGGGGATGGCAAATTTACATACTCACTACTTTATATTGTAGCAAAGTGTAATTTCTTCAGTTTTGTCACATGAAAAGATATAATAAAATATTTACAACATATGTGAGGGGTGTACTCACTTTTGTGAGATACTGTACACAAGGAAGGTACTTCCTCTGATTATTTTACCATAGAGCACACTCTATACATAAGGAAAGTACTTCCTCTGATTACTTTACCATAGAACGCACATTATAACTCTGCAGCACCACCTGCTCCATAGATAGGTATAATGCATAAAGTATTGTCAGTTTATAAGTAACTTTGCTGTTGTACTTCTCTAACACCCCTTCTCAACAGCATGTGCTTTGTCAAATTATATTCAGCTTCTTCTGTAAATATATTTATATAAAGGTTTGGTCTTCGACTCTGATGGGCAGTATTGAATGTTAGTAACACTTTGCTCTTGATTGTCCCTCAGTAGGTTATACTTGACGTTGATGTGTTTGGTCCTAGGATTGACCCTTTCTGATTGTGCAAGCTTTACACATCCCTGGTTGTCTTCAAAAATTGGAATTGATTTTGACATGTCTATCCCAATGTCCACAACAAGTTGACGAGTCCATATTGCTTCTTGAAATGCATATGCTGCTGCAATGTACTTTGCTTCAGTTGAAGATAGAGTGACAGCTACTTGCTTTTGACTAGACCAATTTATGGTTCCTTCCCCACACTGGAAGATGAATGCACTTGTGGATTTGTGGTCTGTGCAGTCCCCGGCCCAACCAGCATCGGCATATTTGATCAGCTTTGGATCTGATGTTGCTGGTAACCGTAACTTCATCTAAATTGTTCCTTTGAGGTACTGCATAACTCTTTTTATTGCGTTCCAATCACGCTGACAGGGAGATGAAACTTCCCTGCATAGAAAGCCCACTGCTGCGGCTATGTCTGGTTTTGTCACAGTGGCAACATATAGCAGTTTACCAATTGCTCTGCGATACATGTCATTGTTGGGTAGCAAGTTTTCTGTGTCATTGCTCTTTAGATAGCTTGGTTCCATAGGAGTTTTCACTTCCTTTGCATCTTGCATATGGAATTGTTCCAAGATTTAGGAGACTTTCTGAGATTGGTTGAGAAGATAACTTCCATCTTCTTCTCTCTCTCTTTGGATTCCCAGATAGTAGCTAATGTTCCCTAGCTCTTTATTTCAAAATGTTCTTTCAGTTTGTGAACTATCTGATTGTAATCCTCTTCTAGTTCGAAAGAAGTTATAATGTCATCAACATAGATAAGGATGTATATCCATCTGTCTTCTTGATTCTTGGAGTAGAGACATAGGTCTACTTTACTTCTTAAGAATCCCTCTCTGGTCAGCACTTCATTCACTTTTTCATTCCACATCCTTGCAGATTGTTAAAGACCGTAGATGCTCTACTGAAGTTCACACATAAGGTTGTCTGCTTGCTCAAACCCTGGTGGTTGGTCCATGTAGAGATCTTGCTTAATGCCTCCATATAGGAAAACAGTTTTAATGTCTAGGTGTTTTACTTGCATGCCCTTCTTGGCTGCAATGCTAACAAGCATTCTGATGGCAGAGTGTTTTATGACAGGAGCAAATGTTTCATCGTAATTTCTGGGAGTAACCCTTGGCAACTAGTCTGGCTTTGTATTTGTGGATATTCACTTCCTTTGTCTGATTTTACTTTGAAAGTCCACTTACTTCCTATAGTTTTGCGGTTAGGAGGGAGCTCTGTGAGTGTCCGGGTTTTAATTTCTTGAAGTGACTTTAATTCTTCTTATGCTGCCTTTTTCCATTTATTGGCTTCATGCTTTGGCAATTTTTCTATGTCTTCCCAGGATGTCGGTGCAAATATGCTGTGTGTTTTGACAGTGTATAGCAGCTTGTGGGGTGGTATCCCCTTTGTGGTCCAAGTGGATCAGCAGGATTTGGTGGGGAATTTGATTTAGGCAATGTGAGTACCACCTCTTGTTCTGTCTCCCGCACAGGTTCACTTTGGTTGAAATTTTCTTCTGGTTTGCTTGGCATATTTACTTCACAGCTTTCTGGGATTGGTGTTTCTGGTGATGGGCTCTCATCAAAATAAACACTATAGCTTATTGTCACTTTGTTAGTCTTAGGGTGTAGAATTCTGTAACCCTTAGTTTGCTCCCTGTAGCCTACTAGAATGACCTCTATGGCTCTGTTCTCCAGCTTGGATCACTTTTCACTTGGAATATAGGCATATGCTTTACATCCAAACAATCTGATGTGCCCTAAGCTAGGCTTTGATTCATGCCACATTTCGAATGGAGTACTTTTAATGACTCTTGGGGGTAGTCTGTTCTGTAGGTAGGTTTCCGTCATGACTGCTTCTCCCCAGTACTTGTGAGGTAGGTTGGCATCCCACAACATGCATCTGGCCATTTCTATAAGTGTGCAATTTTTCCTTTCTGATAGACAGTTTTGCTCAGGAGTGTATGGTGTGGTTGTCTGGAGCACTATTCCTTGTCTCTTCAGGTATGAGGCCACCTTTTTGCTTACGTATTCTCCCTCATTGAAAGTGCTTGTTATTCCTGGTTTTGCGTTGGAATTTGTTGCTAGACATGGCAACTAACTCTTGAAGTTTCTCTGATGTTTCAATCTTGTGTTTCATCAGATAAGTAGTTGTGTACCTGGAATAGTCATCAATGAAAGTCAGGAGATATCTGTGTCTGCCTGACATGGGAGTATGGGAGTTTTCATTGGACCACATACGCCACTGTGTATGAGCTGCAGGGGATGGTTAGTTTTTCTTTGAGATGCCTGTGGAAGGGGAGCATGTGTGGCTTTTCCTTCAATACAGCAGTTGCATTTCCTGAGCACTTTACAAGGCTCTATTGTCAAATCTTCTGATAAACCTCTATTTATAATGTCCTGTATAGCTTCTGGACTTCTGTGCCCCAGCCACCTGTGCCATAAGTGAATACATTTGCTGTGCAGGTCATTAGAGACTATATTGACTTGCTGGTCTGTGGTGATAAGCCTGTATAGGTTATCTTCCAGTTTTCCTTTTGCAAGGAATTGCTTATTATTGTGAATTGTGCATTCACCACCCTGAAACGTAACTGTGAGACCCTTATTTGCAAGACTTTTCACTGAAGGCTGCCTTCTAGTTCTGAAATATACAGTACTTTCTTTACAAGAATACTATGGTGACCTCCTTGTTGTGTAATGCAGTTCAGGAAGCCCTGGCTTTTACCTTCGGCAGTCATGCTTTTACCGTTTGCTAGGAAAACCTTGTCTTTTGCACTGTAATCAATGATTGTGAAGAAGGTATCATCGCTATTCATGTGGCTTGTCACTCCTGAGTCTATGCACTGTGTCACTTTAAAGGTACCACTGCATGACGTGTCTGCAGTTTCCTTTGTGGCTGCTTTAACTCTCTCTTTTGTGGATAGCTCTAGCTTTCACTGCATGGCTTTCCAGATAGAACAGTCATTTTTTAAGTGACCAGTCCTTTTACAGCGAAAACAGGCTCTGCTTTCTTTGTTGTGCTTTGTGCCTTTGTACATCTTAAGACTGGGCTGGTTTCTAAAGTGTTAATGAGAGCAGTATATGTCTCTGGAAGGCTGCAGAGGAGCAGGGCAACAATATGGTTATCTTTGATGTCCTCTCTGATGGCACGCAGCTGCTCTATGATCTCCAGCATAGCATTCACGTGATCACACATTTGCTGACCTTCTTCTAGTCTCATCTTAGAGCTTTCTTAGTAAAAATAGCTTACAGTTGAGGCTTGAATGATCATGCAGGTTTTGTAATGAAGTCCACATACCTTTGGCCGTTTTCTCTGTTCTTATGTGGATAAGCTGGTCATCTTCCACTAGTAAGCTTATAATTGCTTTTGCCTGCCTATTTTTTTCTGTCCCAATCCCCTGTCTCTCCATTTATGGGTCTGCCTGTATTCAGCACTTGCCGGTAGTTGGCATTGTTCAGCTCCACAATTGCAAACTTCACATCTGAACCACTTGCCATCTTTCAGTAGCTTGTATACAGTATTCACATACTCACTGTAGAATTATTTGCTCCAGTGCCTGGGCTTGTAATATCCTCTCCAATGCCTGGATGCTTGCTGGGCACATAACCTGTTGTGCAGAGTATTGAAACCAAGCTTGTTGTATACAGATGATAGCTTTACTTGGAGGAATATGAGAACATGAACAGGAACAAAAACAGGAACTGAGAGGATACAAGTACATACACTTACATAAGGAAGGTACTTCCTCTGACTACTTTACCATAGAACACACATTATAACTCTACAGTGCCACCTGCTGCATAGATAGGTATAATGCATACAGTATTGTCAGTTTATAAGCAACTTTGCTGTTTTACTTCTCCAACATATATATATATATATATATATATATATATATGTTGTAAGGCTGATGTAGTTAGTCTGGGGAGGCATGCCATCAATTAGTTTGTTTCCTCAATTTTCCAGCCACCTCCCGTTAAATGAGCTTTGTTGCCTAGCATCAGCTGATAACACTGTGGAGTGTTATTACAGTGGGAATATAGGGAATGTCTGGGTGCAGGATGTCTGTTTGCAGTGCTAGTTTTATATAGGACATGTTACCACTGGTACACCTGCCATTTTTAATCTATGCCACTCTCTTTGTAACCACGGTTGCATAGTCAGCTAGTGCTGCTGAATGCTTAGAACATAAAAAAAAAAAAAACCCTTTTAGTTCTCATCAAGTATATTCGTTCACAGGCATTTTACAGGTGCTGTGAATTCATTACTCTCCCACCAGTCAATTGAGATATTTGAAGTATTGCACAGGTGCTGTGAATTTTTTACTCTCCCACCAGTCATGTGAGGTATTTGAAGTAAGTTAAATGTTGTTATGTATAGCACCTTGACTCATAATCGTTTATATTTTAGGGGACGTTAGTGTCTCCTTCATTTGTATATAGTTTGTTTCATTTTTTGTATCTTGTTGTTTTGTGCCTGTTAGTGTCTATGTAAAGGGGAAAATAAATAAATATAAAAAAAAATAATCATAATACAGGATTTTTTTTTCTTTCTTTATGCATAAGTTCATAAGCTGCTGGAGGTACATACATAAATTTGGTGTACTTCCATGGGCCACGATTCTGTCCCTATCCCTTTTTTTTTTCAGCTTGATTTTAGTATAGCATATCCTGACAACCCTTTTCAGGATTTGATACAACCAAGTTTTCATTATTAATTGTCCCTGATCCGTTGATTAGGTCTCTTGGTTGTGCATAGTTGCTAACATTTCGTGTTAGCTCAATTTGGCTAATTCGGTTCTTTGTTGGCCGGGGCTCAGTTACGAGTCTTTATATCGTCTTTGATTGCCATGTCCAAGGTCAGCATTTCTGCATAAATGCCCGAATCCTCATGCCATGTCATGTGAGTCATGTCATGTAAGTCACGTTTGTCTTGTTCACCTTACTGTTATCTGTATCAGTTCACGTGGTGTATTTGATTGTCCTCGTCTCTATGTCTGGTGCTGGGTGTATGCCCTCTTAGATTTCTGTTTCATTTTACTACGTATGTCCTGATTTGTCCTCAGGACAAGTTGTCACACATTTCAGACTTTGAAGACGCTGATGCTATTCCCGCTTCACAAGAGCCTCAGTGCACGGCAGCATGTCATCTTTATGAGCCTGGATTATCCCTAAACTTACGACAGTACTCCACTGGCGGGGTGTTCCCTATCCAGCCACAGTTAGGAAGACAGATTTGTTTCACCTGCTATATCATAGCCAGGCAGTTGCTAATCAACAGCCCATATCAAATCAGTCCATGGCCACCTCCTTAGCCCAGATTCACGCCTTATTAAACTCTATGTCTACCTCTATCATGAATATTCATGTAGAAACCTGTGCCAGTCTCCCAGTGGCCCCTGTTGTTGCAGGCTCATTTGCTCAAGATACCAATGTCACCAGTGTTGTAGTCCTCGCAGCTACAGGTATGCCCGCACCAGCCCCAGCCCCAGTAGTTAATCCTGCACATTTCATCCCAGGTTCCATAGGAAAGATATCCTGGATGGCAAGGATGTCAATTTAGCCTCCTTTCTAGTGGCATCTCATGACATCCTAGATAATAAAAAGTGTTCATGTGGCGAAGTTTCCATCATTATGAAAGCCAAGGATCCTAGGCTTAGTAGGAAACTGAACATACCAGAGTTTGTTTTGGCTTTTAGTACATTCAGGATGTGATTTGCTCCATTAGCCCTGGTGGGAGCGAAGATTTAGTCCAATATCTGCATAACGTGGCCGCTGAATTTTCCCAGTTCCAATACTCCCAATACACAATCATTCACAACAGTGATGCCACATTACATATCTGTTCCCTCCATGTCAGTGGTCATCCCTGGACCTGCAGTGGTTCCTTCCCCATCACAATGCCCTCAAGTTAAGTTGAGCAGGCCAATTCATTACCTAGGGAGAGCCCAAATATGTAATGACTTCAATCACGGGGTGTGCAATTTTGTAAGTGCAGGCTATTGCATATCTGCATGGTTTGCTTTAGGGCTCATCCTAGAACCCTATGCCTCAAGAAGGTTTGGACATCTAGTTCCTGACTAGGCAGTGTGGACGTAGATTTTTTCTTGATTTCTGCATAGTCAACCAGCCCCGGGTTTGGTAAATTTTCTTTGCCAGGGGTTCACCTCTAGTTCCACAAGGGGTTGCTCGCTCTCCCACTTGAAACATTTGAGTGCAGGAATTTGCTTTCAGCCATGTCGGATCCAGGTTCAGTGGACTTACTGCTTCATACAGAAACAGGAAAAGGCTTCCTGATTGGGCCTTTTGTAACACCTCCTTTCAACTCTTAGGGATACCGCCTGATTGGCGTAGCTCTGGGCTTTATACATGAGCGGTTCATTTCATTCTGAATAAATAATCAGACTAATCTTTCATTGTTCAGAGATTTGGAGTTATCCAAATACACGAATTACAGTATAAATTAAGTTTACCGGGGGGGCGTGGCTTGACGTTGCTCTAAGATGGCCGTGTAGGCTGAGATCTCCTGCGAGACAGAACGTGTTCGTTAGCCGCACAGGGGAAAAACCTGCACACACCAAAGGTAATGGGAAAGAACGATCACACTCCCAGGAACACCCGGAGTCAGAAAGACTTGCTTTCCCAGTTTGCAAGAAGCATCCCCGCGATGTTTTGCATGGCGGCCGGGGAAGGCCATGCCGCCTCGGACATGGATACATCGGCGCCCCCTAGTAATCAGGCGGCAGCCGCCAAGGACTTGGCTCCTATGACCTCTGCTCCATCTGGCTCCCCAAGCCTAGCAGATCTCCACTCTGTGGCTGCTGACATTAAGGCTACCCTGTCAGCAGCCATTACTGACCTAAAATCAGACATAAGTGCTATTGCCATACGCATGGGTACGGTGGAACAAGCCACTGCACGCCGTGCTGATGCAATCAAACAACTACAAAGATCTTCAGACATAAACCTATCACACATCATTGAGATCCACCGACATCTGGAAGCTGTGGATAACCGTGGCAGACGTCACAATATTAGGCTCAGGGGGGTCCCTGAAACAGTGAAGCAACAGCATATTGAGCACACAGTCACTGGAATTTTCAATGACCTCCTAGATCTTCCACCAGACTCCCCTATTGAAATGGAGAGAATACACCGAGTGTTGAGACCAAGGGGATGTGAATCAGACCCCCCTAGGGACATCATATGTTGTCTCGTTAATTTCCCACTAAAAGAAGCCATTTTAAGGAAGGCCAGTGAACGCAATCGTGTTTTATTCAATGGAACCGAAATAAAACTTTTTCAGGACCTTTCCAACATAACTCTCCAGCATAGACGTGCTTTGCACCCCCTGCTGGATCAGCTACGCACCAGAGCAATTCCCTACAAGTGGAAATTCCCATTTTGTCTATCTGCAACCTGGAGAGGACGCACAGCAAACCTACATACCCCAGACGACCTCCAGGCCTTTTGTGAAGCTCCACACATACCGTTAACTGAGGTACCGGATTGGTACAGCTCCTTTTCCATTGCAGAGACCTGGATTGAAGTATCCAACAACTGTACACCCAGAGCACAAAGACACAGAGACCGCAGGCGGTGGAAGGCCTCCCCTCCAGCATCACCCAATCCGCATCGCAGAATTGACACGCAGAGAAGCCCAGGTGCATCCCCGCCCCGCATAAGAGACCGCGTAGATACTTAAACAGACGGCACCATAGTCAAGTTCGGTCTACTCTCCCACCCGATTACTCCGGTATAAACCACCCAATGTACCTCCCAAAGAAGACATTCCTCCCATCTATTGTACTTCTCTCAGCACACCGACGTGCAAGAAGGGGCCATCACACCGCCTAGAAAATCCCTAGGGACCGTTCGCACTGTCAGGTTTTCCCTACTGATCCCTTTAAGAACTAGTTCTTGAACTGATACCACGGCAGACAAATTCATAGATGCGCCAGAGAATACGCCCCGCCCCTACGTGGACCCGAAGAGACGCACAGTTAAGACGCTACGCCTAACCCACTAC
>BLSH010258084.1:744048-756278 GCA_018402905.1 Glandirana rugosa | reverse complement strand
CACCAACATTTACCCCAAGTGAGTCTTGTCTCTGATCAGTGATCACCCCATGGTGTTCCGACACATGACCCAGGACAAGATAAATTGGATATACATTCACTATATTGATTTCCAAACAACCCGTTCCATACAGAGAAACGACTACTATGTTTCCACACATTATCCCAACTATAGGGACCTCCACAGACATTGTACCTTGTACTAAACCGTAACGACCTTCTAACCAGTTTCGTCACCTCTGACGTCTTAGTTATATCACTTACATATAGGTTAAATAGAACAGGACCCAGTACACAGCCTTGTGGTACCCCACTAGTGACTAGTCTCTGTTCTGAGTGAACCCCATTTACAACCACACTCTGGGATCTATCCTTTAACCAACTGCATATCCACTGAACCACCCAAGGGTTAAGTCCCAGCTTGTACAACTTTTGCACCAGATCATTATGTGGAACTGTATCAAATGCCTTGCTGAAATCAAGATATGCTATGTCCACAGCACCACCCTGGTCCAAAACACTGGTAATATAGTCAAAGAATTCAATCAGATTTGTCTGGCATGATCTGCCCTCAGTAAAGCCATGCTGCTTTGGGTCCAGCAAGCTGTGTATTTTTAGGTGATCAATGATCCTTCTTTTGAGAAGTGATTCCATTACCTTGACTACAATTGATGTTAAACTCACTGCTCTGTAATTGCCAGCTTCTACCTTGCTGCCCTTCTTGTGGATAGGTACAATATTAGCTATCCGCCAGTCATGGGGAACTTCTCCTGTTAGAAGAGATTTATTTAAAAGATTTGTTAATGGTCCAACAACTATATTGCAAAGTTCTATTAGAACTCTGGGATGAATACCATCAGGGCCCATTGCTTTACTATGCTTTAACTGAGCCAGTTCCTCAGCTACCTCAGTCTCCAGAAATCCTAGAGGGTTGCCCCCTCTCCCCCCCTTCTCTTTGTATTTACCCTGGAGCCCCTGTTAAATCACCTTTGCCTTAATCAAGATATTAAAGGTATATCTATCAAAGACTGCATCTTCAAAGTCGCAGCATTTGCGGATGACTTATTACTCTTTCTTTCTGATCCCCATACCTCTATACCCAACCTTTTAAAAGTCCTTGGGGATTTCCAACTCATTTCCAGTCTTAAAATAAATCATTTCAAATCAAACACTATAAACATCACCTTGTCCCCGGAGGTCACTAAGCAATGTCAAGAGAATTTCCCCTTCAATTGGGCTCAGGACCACATCACATACTTAGGAATCAAGATCCCGATATCTCTTTCCAAATTGTACCATGTTAACTATTAGACTTGTGCATGGCTAAAAAATTAGTTTTTTTCGTTTTTCGGAAATTCAAAAAATTCGGAAATTCGGAAATTCAAAAAATTCGTAATTCGGAAATTAAAAATTCGGAAATCCGAAATTCGGAAATTCGCGGTAATTCGGCAATTGCGGTAATTCGCAAATTGCGGTAATTCGGAAATTCGCGGTAATTCGGCAATTGCGGTAATTCGGAAATTCAGCAATGGGAGCAGACGAAAATCCGAAATTCGGAAATTTGGAAATTCGGAAATCCGAAAATTGGAAAAAACTAAGAATATTTGAAATAATAACTAACTAATAACTATTAAATTATAGGTATTGGAATTTCATTGAAAGTTTGGTTGTTAATGAACTTAAATATGAAATTTAGCACTAATAGTCATACTTTCTAGAAAATTTCAATACCTATAATTAATAGTTATCTATTATTATTTCAAATATTCTTTTTCATTTCCGAAATTCGGAAATAAGGAAGAACATTTGAAATAATAAGTTATTCATTTATAATTTTTACTTATTATAAATTATAATAAGCTATTATTATTTCAAATGTTTTTCCTTATTTCTGACCTTTGCAGTGTGTGACTGTATATATGCATACTGTATGTATGTGTGTGTGCATACTGGGTGTGTAAATACTGTGTGTATATTGGATATATATTGTATGTATACTGTGTGTTTACATAAAATATAAGCACAGTATATACACACCCAGTATCCACACACACACATACATACAGTATGCATATATACAGTCACACACTGCAAAAGTCAGAAATAAGGAAGAACATTTGAAAAAATAATAGCTTATTATAATTCATAATTAGTGTTGAGCGAACCCGGACTGTAAAGTTCGGGTCCAAACCGAACTTTTGGGTGTCCGGGACCCGGACCCGAACCCGGACTTTTCAAAAAAAGTCAGAGTTCGGGTCCGGGGTTCTGGTAATTTTACTAAAAGTTCTGAAAATTGCTATAAAAAAGTCCTGGAAAGTCCTAGAGGTCTGCAAAAGGAAGGGAAATGGGGGTAAGGGTCGGACAAGTGCCCTACAAAGAAATGGGGACAGGGAAATAACTAAAAGCATTTTTTTTTAAAAATCAAAAATGGAGGTGGATGTGGACCATCTTCAAACTGTGTCTGAAAAGTATTAATTAATGGTAGAAGCCATGCTTCCCTGGATAAAGCCAAAATATATCTCCCATCAAGTAAAATCCCATCCCCTAATAGGCCCCACACTAGCAATCTTCCATTCTTATTCCAATAAATGAACTTGAAGCACTGGATAGGCCCCCTTACCCCTCTGAGGTCAAACCCAGACTTCCCTCCTGGGAACTCTGACTCCTTTCTTTCATCTATTTGGCAGAACGGAGAACCCCGCATTAAGCACTTCCTTCATAAGGGGAAAAGCCTAACCCTGGAGGAATTGAATACCAAACTAGCTCCATGCCGAATTCCACGGTGGTCATATCTTCAAATCAAACATTATATTTCCAAACCTGAAACCCCAAATCATTGGACCAGAGAACTCTCGAGCGCCTGAGCACCCAGAACTCCCCCCAAGGACACCTGATATCCATAGTCTACTAGTCCTTATTTGGGAACATGTCAGCATTCTCCAGCAGTGCCTTTTTATCGTTGCAAAAAGATCTAGATCTGGACTTGTCGGACCGCGATTGGGAAATAATCTGCTCCCATACCCATAGGGACTCCCTCAATGTTGCCACTCAAGAATGTGGATATAAAATATTATCTAGGTGGTACAGGACCCCAGAGGTCATCAACAAATTTGCTCCCCAAATCCCTAACAAGCGCTGGAGGTGTGGTGCGAATGAAGAATCAATTCTCCACATATGGTGGTCATGCCCCTTAATCCAGCAGTTTTGGAAAAGAGTACATGAATTCACTATCACAATCACCTCAGAACCCCTGGAATTTTCCCCTGCAATATACCTGCTTCATCATATGCCCATCCCCAAAAAAAGTTATCATAGGTCTTTAATTATGATTCTGATTAACGCAGCCAGACAATGTATTCCTTGTCATTGGTGCTCGACGACGATCCCATCGATAAAGAAGTGGTACCACAGAATCAATAAAACTGAAAAAATTGAAGAATTAATCAGCATAGCAACTGAAAGGATTAAACAATTCTCTAAAACCTGGTTTGACTGGTTGCAATTTAAATCTATGCCAGGCTACCTAACTACATAAAGTCAAAACATAAACGCACGCTTCGCCCCCTAACTCGT
Source organism: Glandirana rugosa (assembly GCA_018402905.1). NCBI lineage: Eukaryota > Metazoa > Chordata > Amphibia > Anura > Ranidae > Glandirana > Glandirana rugosa. Next base: position 752,706 of record BLSH010258084.1, on the reverse strand, counting down.
GTTCTCCAGCCTCTAAAAGTGGTTCCCTGGCCCATATGTAAGGAAGCCGGGGACCATCCAAATTACCCCTGATAACACAACCCTGCTATAGGAGGCTCACTAGTTTCCTGGGGGCATGCTTCCCCTCTATTTTCGGGGGAGCAGGGGAGCCGCTGGACTGAGATATCAAACACCTCTTCTCTTCTTTCTCCTCCTTTGCGACCTCCCCCTTTCTTCTTTCTCTCTCTTTTCTCTTTCTCTGTTCTCCACCCCTTCTACCTTTCTCTATATATTTTATTATTTAAACAATAAGGAATCACCGGTTCCGTCTACATAAACTACATATAGGTACAGTAACTTACCGATAGGCATTTCAGGCAAACGTTACATGTTTCGTAAGACCATTAGTAGTTCTTTTCACTACTTGATTTCTTTGTTCTCCATAGTAAGTACATGTAGTAATATGCCATTATTATGTTTGCCACCCCTTTCACGATGATGTTGACTTTACTGCCTTATCATTTGTCTACCCAAATATTCGGTCAACTCACTACGAGCTCTTTATCTGTACAATGATATCTGTAATATCTTCTATACTACCGGTTGTAAACATTTGTAATGTCGATTTTCAAATAAAACTTTATGTAAAAAAAAAAAAATTAAGTTTACCGAATGCTTCAAATAACTAAACAAATTTCTTCCAAAATTCGATTTGAAATTTGAATAGAATTTTACATCGAATCCCAGTCGAATTCGAGCTGTAAACATGTTTCTGAAATCAAAGACTGTGCGTGTTTAATAATTCTGAAATAATGCTGCTTTAGTAAGCCAAATGTGATTTAAAGTGTCATTGTAATCATTTGATGAAGGGTTTTCTTTTGTTTGTTCACTTTGCCATATTTGAATTGAAAAAAAAAATAAAGTTTAAAGTTTTCGATTTGGACATTTCAAAATTTATCATTTTGAACTTTTCGAATCTAAAAAAAATGGGTACATTTGAAAAGAATTAGAAAAAAGACATAAAACACATTCCGAATATGAATCCTGAATACGAATTCAACGAATTAACCAAATTTAAGGTAACTAAAGAACCGGATTAACGAATCTAAACAAAAGAAAACTCATTTTTTCATCATGCACATATCCACTGGGCTTTCTTCAGGAACGTACCGGAGGCGGATCGAGTCCCCACTCCAGCTCCTGAATTTGCAGTCCTCAGACTAGATTCAAAGGCCTTAAAGAGGCTGCCGGTCACTTGATTGGTGGTTCACTAGCATCCAGTACAGTGCGCATGTATAGGCTAGCCTGGAGAACTTACACCCAGGTCATGATACAGTTCCCATCACCATTGCTACATTCCATTAAGCACTTCCTAACCTTCGCTACTTTTTGCCACCTAAATCTTAAGCTGTCTCACACTACCATTAGGGCATATTTAGCAGGTGTACAACACCATCTGTTGACAAACAATCCAAGCAGGCCTACCCTATTCTCCTCTCTTCCAGTTAGGGCTGTTTTAAAGGGCATTCAGAAGTGCCAACTGGTTAATCTACCTTCTAGGGTTCCCATTAGTCTTAAACTCAGCACCATTTGGGTGGTTCAAAAGTTTAGTCTTGAAGGCCGCCATGTTCCTGGTTTATTACAGCTTTCTTAGACAGAGCGAATTTGCCAAATCCACAATTCTGTTTAAAGACAGTCAGCTGACCGGTTTACACTTACATTACCACAAACCACAACTTGTCAGGACTTAATTATTAACTGACAAGTAATGCATGGTGCCCTGTAATTATTTTTGACGACCTGCTCTCTCTTACACATCTACCTCCAGATAGCCCACTCCTGCCTTTCCCCGTACAACCCTGTCCACCTCAGTGTTCATGTGCCATGTACAAACTCTCACTGCCAGCATAGGGATTAGACCCACATTAATCTCAGGACATTCATTTAGAATAGGGGCAGCTTCAGCAGCCTCCAAACATCAGGTTCCTCCACATAGTGTTAAGAAGTTGGGTAGGTGGAAGTCCGCCTTTAAGGTATAACCCCGATCCACAAGTGGAAATAGCCACAGTGTTTAGTAGACTCACAGAATAAGGTGTCTTTCTGTTTATTAATACATCTTTAAACCTATCTTGTTTCAGTCTCATGTTTGCCCCTTTTCAGGCATACTCTCTTGTCTACAGTAAGGGCACACCTCAGACCATATTTTCATTACCGGACCACAAGTTGTAAGGCTGTGGTAGTTAGTCTGTATTTTGGGAAGGGGCTATTCATCTATTTAAACCCACAGACGCTACCCTCCAGTGGTCACTGTGTTACGTTTTACCCCACCCTCTCGCCCCTTTTTTCTCTTATTGCAGTTTCCACTATCGTATCTAGGGTATGCCCCTTTCAGGCATAACCTTTTGTTTATGGTCAGGGCACAACTCATATATGTGGGTGAGACCGCCCAGAAAGTCAAGGAGCGTATAGCACGCCATAAATATTCGATCAGAGACAAATTGGACAAATTGCCATTAGCCAGGCATTTTGTAGAGAAAGGACATTCTGTAGCACAACTAAAATATATGGTGATTGACATCATTTAACGTGATAAACAGGGAGGCAACAGAGAATTACAGCTAAGGTCAATTGGATAAATTGTCTGGATACTATTTGGCAGAGGGGATTCAATTCTGATTTTGATTTGTATTTATTTTTATAAATCTTATTGGTACATCTGTGGCTTTGTATTAGTGGAACGCATGAGTGTGTTATAGAGAATAACATCTTTTATATTCAGAATTTGATCTCATATATACATACCCTTTTGGTATGGATGTGTTCTCTCATATATATGCATGCATTTGATACATTTTGTATTTATTTTCATAAATCTGATTCGTACAGCTGTGGCTTTCTATTAGCAGGATGCATGTGTATGTTATAGAAAATAACATCCTTTATATTTAGAATTTGATCTCATATATACATATCCTTTTGGTATGGATGTGTTCTCTCATATATACATGCGTTTTATACATGCATTTATATATTCATGCTATATTAGATTTTTTTGCCTATGTAATATAAGTAAAAAGGAATTTGTTTATACATGGGTGATGTTTTGTCTTATGCAGATCATATAAGAAACTTCTCCATTTGTTCTGATTACATGTTTAAGGGTACCAGGGGATTTGATCGCTTCTTGTGTCCTCACTGCTTCAATATCCCATTGATTGAATAGATTGGACTTGGTAAACGCATTAATTGGATGACGAGTTCCACCTGTTATAACATTGTTAACATCTTGATAGTACTATTATATATGTGGGTCTATAAATGTGTACGCATTCTGGTCTGAAGAAGGGCATTAACGGACTAGCCCGAAACTGTCCCAGCATACCATGGACTGTAACTGTGTCCAATAAATTTTAAGTGCAGCAATCCTGACTACAGGCGGTCCCCTAGTTATGAACATCCGACTTATTAACGACTCCTACTTACAAACGGAGGGAGACAACAGGAAGTGAGAGGAAATCTCCCCCTAGGAAGGGAAATTCACTCCTGTAAGAGTTATTATGGGAAAAAGGTGTCTCCACTTATGCTTTTATAACCAAGGCTTGTTTCCACAACAACCCAAAATTTTCAAAATCCAATTATTATTGGGACAGGAAGTGAAGTGAAATCTTCTGAACAGAAACATAGACAGCAAAACAAACATCACAGGGGTGTTAACCCTTCCCTATGCTATCCAAGCTTAAAAATATTTGTTTTGGTTATATATATATATACACAGTGCCTTGATAAAGTATTCACACCCCTGAAATTTCACACAGTTTGTCATGTTACAACTAAAAACGGAAATGTATTTTATTGGGATTTTATGTGGTAGACCAGCACAAAGTGGCACATAATTGTGGAGTGGAAGGAAAATGATAAATGGTTTTCCAATTTTTTTACAAATAAATATGTGAAACCTGTGGTGTGCATTTGTATTCAGCCCCCTGAGTCAATACTTTGTAGAACCGCCTTTCACTGCAATTACAGCTGCAAGTCTTTTTGGGGATGTCTCTACCAGCTTTTCACGTCTAGAGAGTGACATTTATGCCCATTCTTCTTTGCAAAATAGCTCAAGTTCTGTCAGTTTGAATGGAATTCTCAATTGAATTTAGTTCTAGACTTTGAATGGGCCATTCTAACACATGAATATGCTTTGATCTAAACCATTCCATTGTAGGTCTGGCTGTATGTTAGGGTTGTTGTCCTGTGGAAAGGTGAACCTCCACCCCAGTCTCAAGTCTTTTGCAGACTCTAACAGGTTTTCTTCTAAGATTGCCCTGTATTTGGCTCCATCCATCTTCCCATCAACTCTGACCAGGTTCCCTGTTCCTGCTGAAGAAAGGCACACCACAACATGATGCTACCACCACCATGTTTCACGGTGGGGATGGTGTGATCAGGGTGATGTGCAGTGTTAGTTTTCTGCCACACATAGCATTTTGCTTTTCAGCAAAAAAGTTCAATTTTGGTCTCATCTGACCAGAGCACTTTCTTTCACATGATTTCTGTATCCCCCACATGGCTTCTCGCAAACTGAAAACAGGACTTCTTGTGTTTTTCTTTCAGCAATGGCTTTCTTCTTGCCACTCTTCCATAAAGCCCAGATTTGTGGAGTGCACAACTAGTTGTCCTGTGGACAGATTCTCTCACCTGAGCTGTGGATCTCTGCAGCTCCTCCAGAGTTACCATGAGCCTCTTGGCTGCTTCTCTGATCAATAGTGGCGGCCTGTGCATTAAGATTGCATGGGCACTGCCCCCCCCATCCAGGCGCCTGGCCCCTTTGAGGACACTGGACACATGGATTCCTATGGTGGGGCGGGAGGGAGTGTTTTTTTAAGCACCTGACTAGAGCCTGAGGCTCTAATAGGCTTAAAAAAAGGGTGGTCTCTGTATATTCTACTGTATAACAGAAGGTATTGCTCATCTATTTTATTTTATGTTGGTATAATTTTTATTGAAAAACCAATAAAAACTATTGAAAGAAAAAAAAGGGTGGGCTCCGATCCCACCCAATTGTGTGACCATAGCGCATTAATTTTTTTCTATTTTCACACTGCAGTACCTCCCTGCCAATCAGGAGCCAGGTCTGTGAGACCTGTTTCCCGATTGGCCAAAGTGCCAGGCAATCCTATTGGATGCCTGGTGCCAAGGAAGGGGAAGCACAGCCACAGACAGAGAAGGACCCACCGCTGCTGCAGTCTGCCCTACGCTAAGAAGGACGATGCCTGTAGCCCGCCACACACAGCCCAGCGCCGGCAGTAATTGCCGGACCCCCTGTGGGGGGGTACTGTCAGTGCCACAACAGAACCCCCCTCCCCCCATAACTGAGAGCTGCACACGGGGGGTGTTGTTGGGGAGCTGCCACTGCATACTACTATCTGGTGATGCCACTCAACCCTGTATACTACTATCTGGTGATTCCACTCAGCCCTGTATACTGCTATCTGGTGATTCCACTTGGCCCTGTATACTGCTATCTGGTGATGCCACTTGGCCCTGTATACTGCTATCTGGTGATGCCACTCGGTCCTGTATACTGCTATCTGGTAATGTCATTCCTATGCCCCTGTATACTGCTATCTGGTGATGTCACTCCTATGCCCCTGTATACTGCTAACTGGTGATGTCACTCCTATGCCCCTATCTGGTGATGCTGTATACTGCTATCTGATGATGCCTGCATACTCCTATCTGGTGATGCTGTATACCGCTATCTGGTGATGCCTGTATATACCCCTATCTGGTGATGCTGTATATCGCTAGCTGGTGATGCTGTATGTACCCCTATCTGGTTATGCTGTATACCCCTATCTGGTGATGCCGGGCTGTATACTCCTAACACAATGGCTGTAATCTATAAGTGGTGGGGCTTATGAGAAGTGGCAGGGGTCAAAAAGGAAGGGCAGGGTCTGGTGCCCCCATCCTAAAATTTCACCAGCCGCCACAGCTGATGAATGCTCTCCTTTCTTGGCCTGTCTGTTTAGGTGGACGGCCATGTCTTGGTAGGTTTGCAGTTGTGCCATACTCTTTCCATTTTTGGATAATGGATTGAACAATGCTCTGTGAGATGTTCAAAGCTTGGGATTTTTTTTAACCTAACCTTGCTTTAAACTTCACAACTTTATTCCTGACCTGTCTGGTGTGTTCCTTGGCCTTCATGATGCTCTAAGGTTCACTAAGGTTCACTAAGGTTCTCTAAAAAACATCTGAGGGCTTCACAGAACTTTATACTAGATATATATATACATATATATATATACATATATATATATATACTGAGATTAAATTACACACAGGTGGGCTCAATTTAATAATTAGGTGACTTCTGAAGGCAATTGGTTCCACTAGATTTTACTTGGGGGAATCAGAGTAAAGGAATCTGAATACAAATGCATGCCACACTTTTCAGATATTTATTTGTAAAAAATGTGGAAAACCATTTATCATTTTCCTTCCACTTTATAATTATGTGCAACTTTGTGTTGGTCTATCACATAAAATCCCAATAAAATACATGTCCATTTTTGGTTGTAACATAAGGGATATGAATACTTTTTAACCAGTTGCCGACCGCCCGCCGTGGCTTGACGGCAGCAACATGATTCGTTATCGCGAAATGCCGTCACATAACGGTGGCCGCAAGAACGAGTATTGTGAGCACGTGCGCGCCACCGGAGGCGGACTCACGCACTCACTGTGTTTCTGGGGGGGGGACCTGGAAGCGGGTACGGTGGACTCGATGTCCACCGGTTACCCGTGATCGATTACCCCCCTAGAACAACAGAACGGAGGTCCGTGTATGTAAACACGGATCTCCGCTCTGACAGAGGGGCAAGGGAGATGATCAATGTGATCACAGGCTCCCTGTATATGGGAGCCATGATCACTCCCCTCCCCCTGCCAGCCCAGCCCCCATACAGTTAGAACACACTAAGGGAACACAGTTAACCCTTAGAGCTCCCCCTCCAGGTTAACCCTTCACTGCCAATGGCATTTACACAGTAATCAGTGCATTTTCAAAGGACTGATTGCTGTATAAATGCCAATGGTCCCAAAATAGTGTCAAAATGGTCCGACATGTCCGCCGCAATATCGCAGTCCCACTAAAAATTGCAGATTGCCATCATCACTAGTAAAATATTTTAAAAAATCCCAATAGGAGTGCGCATGCGCGGAGCTTCCGGTATGGCAGCCTAATCCCGGAGCTCCGTCTCTCTTCGGCCGCCAGGACCCTAAACAGCTGAGCAAGGGATGAGGAGGACCACTGAAGAACCCCCTGACAATCAGGGGAAGCACAAGGGACCATTCGGTGGGAGCGGGCCTTGGCGGGAGTTCGGTGCGGACACCCTCCGGACACACTTCAGTACTCGAGGCCGCGGCCTGTGCAGCGCGGCCCCATCGCCTTTAGCGCTGGTGTCTCTGTCTCTACCTCCAGATTACCGATCGGTGAGGCGGATCGAGGAAGGAGGGAGGGGGAAGTGAGCAGGAGCACCCCAGCCACACACCCTCCTAAGCCTACTCCCGGACACCCCCAAGACATAATCCGGTACTCGAGACCGCGGCTGTGGCCTAAGCAGCGTGGCCCTTCTTCCGCTAGTGCCTCCATCCCCGGACTTCATTTCAATAAGGCGGTTCAAGAAGGGGGGGAAACAAACCCAAAGCAGCCCACATCTATATCCCTCTAAGCCCAGACACAGGCATCTCCTTTTGCTGGTTGCCGCGCTGAACCCAGGGAACTCTGGCAATGCGGCGGCCGCTTAATTGAGACCGCGGCTCTGGCCTACCTTTGCTTCCAATAGAAACTGCATACATCATAAGGGGTAATACACTTGTCCTTGGCTGTCATCCGTATGGTAACTCATTATGCTCTTTAATCAAGGCTGACTATCCCTGCAGATACTGCCTGCTAACTCACAGGGCTTGAGGGCCTGAGTAACAGATTTTAAATTGCATTCTCAACTCAAGAAGGGACATCTTCTACTATGTTTAATTCACCTCACTTTATGTCTGGACCATATAACAAGAAGGTGGTTAATCGTCAGCTTCTCTTTGGGGATCATCCCCTAAAACCCTGCAATTTGGCGACCATAGCTACTTCAGACCATGTGTCAACACCGGAAGACTCCATTGCTGACCCCCCTACCTCGCACCCCTCTACAAATGGTATCCAGGGTCACCTTGTGGACTCCATCTCTAACCAGCTACCTTCCCCAGCCTCTACTGAATCTTTGCTGGGGAGAACAATGGAAGACATGCTGAACTCTCCCCAAGGGAACATCTCATTGGGACATTCCTCTACCCTCAGTACTCCTAATGGCCTTTTCATAAACCCCCCAATTACGCCTATTCCTCAACAAAGCCAGTCAGAACTTAACTTATTACTTCACAAGTTCTGTGAGATGCTGGCCGCCGGCCTTGCTCAAACCGCAACCCAAATAACCTCCTCCATCAAGGCAGATCTTCAGAGCTTAGGGGCAAGAATGGATGTTATAGAACAAGCAGTGGACAATACCATAGCCCGAGCCAATCAGAACACTACCTGTATTCAAACTTTGCAAGACCAATTAGATTCCGCCTTAGCGAAAATTGATGACCTTGAAAACAGGAGCCGAAGGGTCAACTTTCGTTTCAAACTTATGT
>BLSH010258084.1:724436-738842 GCA_018402905.1 Glandirana rugosa | reverse complement strand
GTCCTGTAGCTACGTCGAGGATACATTGCTCGGGTCCCCAGGGTCTAAAACAGTTTAACAACTCCCCATAAATCGTTGCATACCCTATAGAAAAGAACCCGGTAATAGGTCCTATGAAACGCAAACCGAGATATTTTCCTCTGGAATCCCCTAAAGGTTCGGGGTCGTTAACAATAGAATCGTGGATACTCCTACTTTGCTTAATTCATAAGTCAGCGAAACCTTGTGAGTCCTTGGCAAACCAGTTCCTCCCGGTTAAAGTCTAGATCACCCTGGACCTAAGGGCACTGGGACGCCTAGTTTGCCTTGAACACCTAGGATCTATCTTTCATATCTTTTGGACTTGTCCAAAAATTAGAAATTTTTGGAATAAAATTTTCCGTTTGATCCGCAGGGTCACGGGAATCCAGGTCCCACTAGATCTGAAATTGGCCCTCCTTGACCAAACGGTTCCTGAGTGTTCCAAAGCGACTGAATACTTAATTCGTTTCATCCTCATAGGTGCTAAGATAACAATTGCTGGGGCTTGGAAATCCCCTAAGGTCTCCTTTTATAGAGCCAAACGCAAAGTATCCTGGATAATGGCCCAAGAAAAGATATCCCATACGTTGCTAAATACCCCTCAACAATTTGACAAAATCTGGGACCCCTGGGCTCGTTACATAGGAGCTGCATCGATGTCCTGTGCTTACCCTTAAACGGGATACTACTGCTGACTATATGAATGCGCCCTACAGGTGCAGTTATAGACAGGTCTCCATCCAGATGTGCCTGCTAACTCTTTACTTTCTACATTCTCCTAACTTTCCTTCCCTCTCTCTCTTTCCTTCATCTCTTTCCTTTATCTTTTGACAGTTAATGCTTGTTATAATTTGGGCTATTTGACCTCAACTACCTTTTGTTGTCAAAGCAAGCTTATGTTATACCCAGGACAGTTTGTTTGGGCAATTAAGCCCATTATATATGCCTGTTCATTAACAAGGGCTTGGGAGCTGGACAGGGTGGATGTTACAGGGCTGAGGTCACAGCGTGTTCCTCTTTAGGGTGACCTTGGTCCAGTGCACTCCCCCGGGATCCCGATCCCTAACTCCTTGTCTACTCCTAAGATCTCTCTAGGCGAAACTCTTCTCTAACTTTTTATCGACATGGCAGAGTTTAGAGCTATAGTGATACTAACGAGTTTATTGGAAACTCAATTGCTACTGGGTGATACTACTGGTTTATTGAGATCATATCTCCTTTTTGTCTTCTATGTGCTCTTGGCAACAGAGGTTATGCTAACTTAGAAGCTGGGATATTCCGTAGGCCTTAGTTCATTTGGTTTCCTGATGGTCTCAGGAGACACCAGGGTAAATTTCCGCTTCGGTCTTTATGCAATATACCCTTAATTCCTTCTTTTGCCTCTTTATCGGTCCACAGACCTCAGGTTGATGTCCTTATTGTATCAAGCCCAGTTCAGTTTATCTCAAGTGTTGTATGCCTATAACCATACAGCTGTAAAATCCTTCTTTTTGTATTACATGTCTTGATTGTGTATAAAACTAATAAAACTATTGAAATATAAAAAATCCCAATAAAATACATTTCCATTTTTGGGTACAATGTCGCATAACCGCGCAGTTATCACGCAGTGACGAAACGCAAAAAGTGCTCTGGTCCTATATATATTTATATTGTTTCATATTTTGCTGTTTTGTTGTTTGTCTTGAGATTAGCTTTAATGTAAATAAAGTATGTGTAAAAGCTTCTGTGCATTCCTTTACCTCAATAACTGTTATTTGAGAGAACTTATTTAAAAATCAATGCTCAGCCTCAACATTGAGTAATAGTGTTGAATCTATAGGCTTTAAACAGTTTTGCAGCTTATCTGAGTTGCAACATAAGCCCTCATATTGATTTGACATTGATCATTAGTCATTGTGTGAGATATACTCTCAACCTACTCATTATCTTTACCGAGGGCTTGTGTCTACCCTTACATGTAAGTTTTACTAAGCAGTTTTTTATGAAATGATTTCATTTAAAGTGCAACAAAGTATTCTGATAATTGTGAGTATTATTAATAATAATAATAATAACAATATTAGTATTCTATGCATGTGCAACTGACTGTGATGGGGCTAAAACGAACAATGACATTGCCAGATCATAATAACTCAAGAATAAAAGGTGACCAATGAAAGCACTACTTATACTGTTACAGTTTATCTCAACTCCTATCACTGCCACTTTCGCAGGGCAGCTTTGTTTATATATGTAGCAGGACCCCTAGAAGCTAGTGGTTTGTTTAGGCCCCCCTTAGCTTGTCTAGGAGAAGCAGTGCCAGACTTGCCACACAGCGCTCATTAACCATCCAGCAGCAGTCAGTAAATGGACCTCAACTCCATCAGTATTTGTGAATTTTTAAGACAACTCTGGGAAAGTGAGGTTTGGGTTGTACGGGATACCTGGGAGCTTCAAAAAGGTTATTTCTAGAGCAAGCACAAATGGAGAAAAAATGACTTCAGCCCTTGTACATTTAGCCTCTTCAGGACAACCCACCTGCATTGTATTGCGCTCCTCCCCCCTGCCATCGACTCCTTGACCAAACAACACTGGTCTCTGTTCAGAGGGAACTTTGTTTCTTTTGCCTAGAAAGCAGAGAGAAGGAACAACAAACAGATTTTTTGGTGAACAAGGATCACATAATACACACATTAACAGTTATTAGGCACACGCTTAACCGCTTGATTACCTCAAGATGTTAACCCCTTCCCAGCCAGTGTCATTAGTACAGTTAGTACGACCATTACTAGTGTAAAAAAATAAATACAATTCTCAGTATACATACCAAAATTTGTACACGCTAAAATTTTCACGCAAACCAATCAATATACACTTATTGGGATTTTTTTAATCAAAAACATTTAGCAGAATGCATTCTGGCCTAAATTCATGAAGAAATTAGTTTTTTTTAAATAATTGTATAGGATATGTTTTATAGCATAAAGTAAAAATTACTGGTTTTTTTCGACATGTTCAGTCTTATTTTGCTTATATAATAAAAGATAAAGCGGACGGAGTGCGCTTGCACGAGAGCTCTGACATGGTCACTTGGCCGGGAGCTCCGCGCCGCCGCCCATCAATGGAGCCCGCCCTGGCTACCTGTGCCCACAGAGGCAGCATCAGAGGGGGGATCCCAACCCCTGAATGGATCGGCGATACCCCTGCATGGCTGGCCCAGTGGCTAAAAAGGATTTGAGCCAGCTATGGGTGCTCCAAGATGGCGCCGCTCCAGCGACAGCTGCAGGACACCTCGAGGCCCGCACATCCCAAGGCTCTAGCTGCACAAGCCCGCAAGAACACAGGCAGGTGATCTCTCCTGTCACCCTCAGCTATACCCCCTTAGCACAAGGGAGCCAGCTACAGATGGCTACACCTCCCCCCACCTCCACAGAATCACTGCTAGACCATGTCCAGGGGGACTGGGCGTCCTCCCCCTTGGGGCCTAACATTTTCACCCTACAGTCGCCACCAAGGATTCTCCCTCCAGGTAGAGGACCTTTATCTCAAATTCTCAACACTGCTGGAGAGGGGTTTAGCCAACACTGCAGTGAAAATAACGAGGGAAATTAAAATAGACTTCCAAATGTTGGGGACCAGAATGGAAGTGATCGATAACAAACTTGATCGCACTGCGGCAGTTTGTAACCAAAACTCTGACTTATTTTTACACTCCAGGACCAATTGGACACCGCTATGTCTAGGATCGATGATTTAGAAAATCGGTCCAGAAGATACAATTTCAGAGTGAGGGGTCTGCCTGAAACGATCACGGAGGTCACTGAAGCTATCCAAGAGTTGATAACAAACCTGCTGCCCAACACCCCAGCACACCGTTTGTAACTGGATAGAGCCCATAGAGCGTTGGGTCCCCCTAGAAAGGATGGCTCCCCTTTTGCAGTCAAGTTCACTTTCAAAGGTCGGGACTATGCCTTCTCATCCCTCCAAGAAGGAGAGAGACTGCTGCTACACCTGAAATTGATATCTCAGGAGTCTGACATGGACACTTCAAACACCAACCCAAGCTCGGCCAAGAGACAATCTCCTACCAGTCCCAGGACACCGCTGTGGGAAAAAACTAAACCAAAACAGGCCAAGAACAACGGACCTACCTGAAGGGGTCCCCCCAACCTAAAAGTGGGCCTTAACCCCTTAGCCTTTTGCAAGTTCTCTTGTTCAAGGGCTTATTACTTCCTGCTGGACGCTAGGGTTTTCCCCAGCTTCCCCACGGGAAGGACTTATTTTGGTTTCTACCCATTCTATTTGGTTTTATACTATATATGTTTCATGGTCTAGTCACTTTTCATTGTACTTTTTCCCTCAGGGTCTCCAACCTTGCCTTTCATTCTGAACTGAATTAGTTTACAGCTTTTATTCTACATAATCCCCACCCGGACCGTCGGCCCGGACAGGACTGTTTGCTTAATTCCTCTATTCCTAGTAAATTAGGAGGTTAAGTTATCACCTGCATGGGTTTTGATAGGGGTAGCTGGGATAGTAAGAAATGGTTATATGTGTGCTCCTACACTGTTCTTATTATTAAGATTGTTATGCAGGTAACTTTTGAAGGGGTGCCCCCCTTTGGGGTAGATCTTTTCTCCTTTTCTATAATAGCATGGGGTTGGGATCTACCCTCCCTAGGCCTGGCCCCGAGAGGTATTCTATTGCCTCTTGGACACAGGCTCTACTGGGCTCAGGGCTTATATAGTTGCATTGTTAGTTTGGTTCAATTTCATAGGGTTCCTTGGTGGGGGACGGTCCCCCTGCGCCTCCACCTGTCCCCTCGGACTCCCTCAGGTCACTGGGGGTCAGGTTGTCTGGCCTTTGTTGCCGGGCGGGTGTGTGATTTTTCGGGGTGGCCCAGGGGTTTTTCTCCCTCCTGGGTAATGTTTCCCTTTTTTTGTAGAAATAAGTGAATGGATTATTTACTGGTTATTATATGGTATAGCTTATTTGCGGTTTCCCACTTCCCTATTTTCTCTTGCTTCCATGCTTCTCCTTATTGGCTATCCCCTTTGCTTACTCACAATTTTCCTTGCTCTTTTTTGCTCTCTAGTGTTGCTGCCTGCCAGGCCGCCTCCATCTTCACAAATCTTGGAAGTCAGGCATGTTCACTGGCTCAGGTTCCTAACGAGGATGCGGACTAAATCGAGGGAGGGTAAGTGACTACAGATGCTCGATCTCCTCATATTTTAAGTTCAATGGCTGACCACAACCATTCTCCCCTTCATGTAGCCTTGCACAATGTGCAGGGTTTAAACTCTTCTCTGAAGCGCAGAAAAATATGTGATCATTACAAGTCCCTCAAATTTGATATCATTATGCTCCAAGAAACTAATTTTCCCACCCAATACAATCCTAAATTTCTACATTCCCAATTTCCACACTTTTTTCTCGCCAACGCGACTAATAAAACTAAAGGGGTGGCAATTCTGATATCCAAAACGTGCAACTTTGCATGGTTCTCTGACTCTGATGGAAGGTATATTTTGGTGTAAGGGGCACATAGAGGGTCAAATTTTCTCATTGGTCTCATATTACTCCCCTAACAAGGGACAGACCAGATTTTTTCACCATCTGCTCGATTCCTTATCCCCCTTCCTGGAAGGCACGGTTCTTCTTGGAGGTGACTCTAATTTGGCCTTCGATCAAAGCCTAGACAAGACAAAGCCCCCAGGACGTCAACTTTTGCGCCCTACTAAAGCCAGCCTCCGCATTGCCAAATTACTCCATTCCGATAGCCTAGTTGATGTATGGAGGGAAGTTAACCCCTCGACCAGAGACTATACTTACTATTCAAGCCTGCACAACTCATATGCAAGGATTGATCACCTACTCACCTCTGCATATAGTATACCTAACATTCTAGATTCCCGTATCCATGATACAGTCCTCTCGGATCACTCTGTGGTTTCCCTCACTTTCCGCACCCAGTCTAAAGCATTTCACACCCCCCATTGGAGACTGAATGAGTCCCTCCTGTCGGACCCGGTACGATTGGTAGAAATTGATAAGAGTCTGCAGGAGTACTTCCTATTCAACACTACAGAGGACGTATTGGCAGAATCGGTTTGGGCAGCTCATAAAGCCTTCATAAGAGGGAAGATCATACAGATGGCAACCAAAATTAAAAAAGAGAGAGGGCTGATTTAATGAGACTAGAAGAAACCTTTTTATCCATTAGGACAACCCCTCCCCTCGCTTGTTAGAACGTCTAGACAGGGCCAGACTAGAGCTAATCTTGGCCCTCACAACAAAAGCGGAGAAAAACATCCATTGGAGTAAACACAAATTCTATTCACAGGGGAACAAGATGGGCTCCCTATTAGCAAGAAAATTGACCCCACGCTTCAAACATTTCTCATTACCCAAGATCACGGTAGTGGGGAACCCCCCAACAGCAAATCCAGACAAAGTGTTATAAGCCTTTCGTATTTTCTATGAGAAACTATATAGTTCCTCGCCAGTAGAAAACTTAGAGGGGACTTCTTGGTTCCTTGATGGCATTCCAGTACCGCTTCTCTCGCACACGCACAGAAAACTTATGGATGCAGACTTTACTGAGGAGGAGGACCTGGAGGTCATTGAGGGACTCAAGTGGGGATCCGGTCCGGATGGCCTTTCGGTCCCCTATTATAAAGCACTGTCTAACACCCTAGCGCCTCACCTAGTTTGATTCTTTAATGCTAAAATGAAAGGAGATCCCCTCGAGACTCATCTAAACACAGCATTTATCACAGTAATCCCTAAGCCTGAAAAGAATCCGGAGATAGTCTATAATTACCGTCCAATTTCCCTGATAAACAATGACCTGAACATTCTTACCAAAATCCTTGCTAACCATTTGGCCTCGTTTATAAGCATCTACATACATAAGGATCAAGTAGGCTTTATACCTGGTATGCAGGGCCCGGACCAAATCAGACCGGCTATTAATAAAGTCTCTATACTCCAATCTAACTGGCCTTGAGGTCCTAAACAAGAAGGTGTGCTACTCTCCTTGGATCTACGAAAGGCTTTTGACTCTGTCTCATGGCTTTTCACTTCTGTTTTCACTTTTAGAACGCTGGGGTTTTGGCCAACGATTTTTGAGTCTTATTCGGGCCCTCTACTCCCACCCGCAGGCCTTGATAAAACTGCAGGGTTTCTTCTCCAAACCTATCCCCATTAGAAAAGGCACCAAACAGGGCTGTGCCTTATCTCCCTTAATTTTTGCCATTGCGACCGAGACTCTTGCCCTCTCTATAAGACATAATCCTGACATTAAAGGTGTCATGTACGGCCAACAGGAACAAAAATGTGGCCTTTTTGCAGATGATGACCTGTTATTCATAACCTCCCCCATAACTACCCTCCCCATCCTATCTTCTTTACTAGAGAAGTTTTCTAAAATCTCAGGCCTTCAGGTTAACTATACTAAGTCTCAGGCACTTAATGTCTCACTTCAACCCGAAATTGTGGCCATGTTAAAAAAGGATTTTAAGTTTGAGTGAAGTAATTCCTACATTAGATATCTGGGCATTAAGCTCACTCCCACATTTGAATCCCTTTATGCTAACAACTACCCGCCCATGTTTCGAAAACTATAGGCTGACTTGAAAGTGTGGTCTAAACAGGAAATCTCTTGGTTGGGAAGAATAAACTCGGTGAAAATGACCCTTCTGCCTAGACTTCTTTACCTTTTCCGCTCCCTGCCCATTCCGATATGAAAGGACCACCTTTCATCATTTCAAAGTAAAATCCTTAAGTTTACCTGGGGGAGTGCAGGATATAGGATTCCTCAACAATCTCTTTACCATCACAGGCAGAGGGGAGGCCTTGGCCTCCCACACCTTCTCAAGTACTACTTTGCGGCCATATTGGCACAATTATCCCTAGTCTATACCAGATATGAGAAACCAGACTGGGTGCGGATGAAGCAGCAGGCCACACCACTCCACACACTAGACTATATTTTGTTGTGCTCTCCCAAAAACAGTCCCCCGGTCTTGGCCCCGACTCTTTCACACGCATTGGCGTTATGGGACAAACTTAGTGTCAGAGCATAATCCAGCAGCATAGGAATTCTCTGCTGACATGGAGGAATGCGCCAATGCGCATGCGCATAAGATCTAGAACGAACGGGAAGATGCGAACGCAAGTGCACACACACGCACGTCTGTTTGTACGCAATGCGTGACAGATGTTGGCGCCCGATACCCTATTTAAACCCGTGCAGAAGAGCCATTAGTTGCTGGATTGTCTTCAGCTTCCTGCTGTTCCTTGCGTTCCTGTTCCTGATTGATCTGATCCTCGGCTACCTACCCGGCTTGTCCTGACCATCCTGATCCTGATTCCAGGCTTTGACCCTTGGCTTGCCTCACTACTCTGCACCTCGGCTCCTAATCTGTGTTTGACCATTGGCCTGGCTTTGACTCTGCTTCTGATCACTCCTGAAGCAAGACTATAGACTTTGCTTGATTTCCTGTGCATGACCTCTGGCTTGACCTTGATCTGATTCTGGTCCTACCTGCTCCTGCCACGTGTGCTCCAGTGTATTCAGGGGACTCCAGCCCAGTAGCACGTCCTGGTTCCAGCAGAGCCATCCTGAGAGACCGCGCACCTGGCCAGCACTACCGGTAATCCCTGCCTTTCCGGGCATATAGCTCCCTGTTTCACCTCCAGGGGGTGCTCTGCACCTAGCTGCAAGGGAAGCCCTCTCTGCACTTTGGCCTACAAACCAGGTAACTGACACTTAGCCATCTCTCATCACTAGTATCTCCAGCCAAACCGTTAGCGCTCCTGTTTCATAACCCAGATTTTCCACCGGGGTTAGACAAAGCTTTCCAATGGTGGCTAAATAAAGGGCTTTTTCGAATAGGACATTTCTACACCTCCACAGGCCCAATCTCCATTAGTTATTGTGTGAGTAAACTGGACCTTCCTAACTCAGAAAGATTCAGGTTCAGCCAAATTTCCAACTTCCTACACAAGAATTGGAAAGATAGACCTCTTCCTCCTAGTTTTACAAACTACGAACGGTGGTGTGGTCAGCCTGTTGAACAAAAAGAGGGCATCTCGGTCATTTATGAGGCTCTTACCAGGCCCTTGGAGAAATCTGCTTCCATGACAGCTTGGGAATCAGACTTTCAGTTTCAATGGGACCTTGACTGTTGCCAAGCTGCTTTTTTCAAATCATTCAAAGGTGTGTTAAACACAACCATAACGGAAGCTAGTTTAAAGGTCTTAATGAGATGGTACCTCTCCCCTGCCAAGCTAGCGAGGTATTACCCATCGGCAGATCCTAGCAGCTTTAGAGCCTGCCAACTGTCAGGGACCATGGCACACATATGGTGGGAGTGCCCCAGAATACACTCTTTTTGGTCTAAAATTTTTGGGTTAATCAAGAGGGTCACGGGTTGCCAACTTTTAAGGTACCCTTCTATTGCATTGCTAAATTAATTTCTCCCATGGATTCCCAATCCGACCCGTAAATTGATTCATCACATCCTCTTAGGGGCCAAGATCACTATAGCAGGGGTGTGGAAACAACAGACGTTGTCCCTGAGAGCAGCTAAACGCAAAATTTCATGGCTGATGACCCAAGAAAAAATGGCTAGTATCATATCGGATAGCTTGCATAAATTTGAAATGGTCTGGGAACCCTGGGCGACACATGTGGCCGTTTCCTTTACACCTGGCGCCCCAGTTATCTAGGCCCATTTAGGGGAGCGACAGGGCTGGTGCAACACTCTTCTCTACTCTTTCCTCTTAGGCTCTAGTTGTTTCTATCTCCTTTTCCGCTTCTCTTCCCTTTTTCTCGTCTTTTCTCTCCCATGTCAGAAGGTCTGTGGAGGTTAGGTTAGTCGACTCCAGGCGAGAAGATCCTCCGGACTGTACATACTATGCATAATTTCTGCTGAGTTATTCCTTCAGTCCTTCGGGAGTCAGTGTTGGGCCCCGGGCTTCTCATAGTGGTAGGGGGGTGGGGGCTGTCTGCGCTATCAGCACAGGGAGTTCCCTTTTGGGGTGCTGGGAGATGGATGGTCCTATCTGCTGTCCCCCTAGAATAGCTATCTTACGTATGTTGGGGAGACAGGGTCATAGGGTCAGCAGGGAGTTCCGACCACCCAGTAGTTGTCATGTCCTCCACCAGTGGGCGGACCCAGACCAATGTCTGTATCATATTTGCTGACTGCTTTTACTTCTTGCCTTCTGCCTATTGTATGTTCTTTGTTATTTTTTTTCCACCTCCCAGATCTTGTTCATACAAAGCTATGGTCAGCTTCTGTGCTGTACACTTGAAAAATTTGCAATAAAAACCTTTTGAAAATGAAAAAATAAAGCACCCACGGGTGATCAAATACCACAAAAAAGCGTGTGAAAAAAAATTGACATAAATTTCATTTAGGAACAGTGTCACATGACCATTCAATTACCAGTTAAAGTAGCGCAGTGCTAAATGTAATAAAATGGCCTGATCATAAAGGAGGTTAAACCTTCCAGAGCTGAAGTAGTTAGGCTGACATTGGCGATACTTCAATGTGTGCCTTTAAGCCAAGAGAAGAAATACTTGTAGTGTGGTAAGCAGTTCAATCTTCCTATAGAGTGTACTGGTAGTGGCTTGTGTCTAACCTTTCAGGCTTCTCACAACAGTGAAGTTCTTTCTGCAGGATGTTATAGACCCAGGCCTTTCTCCAAGAAGTAGGACTAGGAGGCCCAGATAGACAGCACACACCTTCCCCAGGGCAGAGCCCAGGAGGGAACACTTTCTGCAGTTGTCCTAAAATATTTATACTATGATCA
This sequence comes from Glandirana rugosa, assembly GCA_018402905.1. Taxonomy (NCBI): domain Eukaryota; kingdom Metazoa; phylum Chordata; class Amphibia; order Anura; family Ranidae; genus Glandirana; species Glandirana rugosa. The sequence goes on along the minus strand of BLSH010258084.1, from coordinate 728,015 downwards.
TTAACTTCCCAGTGGTTGGCCAGTGGAAATATAAATATTCATAACCCAAGGTATCATCACTTCCCACACCCTTGCCGAGGACACCCCCCCAGCAGCAGGAGGAAGCAAATGACCACCTGAGCTTTGGGGAACCTAAAGAAGGAAGACTATATAAATCAGCCCTGCATATGGAAGAACCGTTACATTTCTAAATTTGAAGCAAAATGCTAATACATTTTGCGTGCATATACCACATACAATCAGAATTTTATATATATACAGTATCCCTCAAAGTAAGTACACCCCTCACATTTTTGTAAATATTTAATTATATCTTTTCATGTGACAACACTGAAGAAATGACACTTTGCTACAATGCAAAGTAGTGAGTGTACAGCTTGTATAAAAGTGTAAATTTGCTGTCTCTTCAAAATAACTCAACACACAGCCATTAATGTCTAAACTGCTGGCAACCAAAGTGAGTACACCACTAAGTGATAATGTCCAAATTGGGTCCAATTAGCCATTTTCCCTCCCCGGTGTCATGTGACTCATTAGTGTTACAAGGTCTTAGGTGTGAATGGGAATCAGGTGTGTTAAATTTGGCCTTATCGCTCTCACTCTCTTGTACTGGTCACTGGAAGTTCAGCATGGCACCTCATGGCAAAGAACTCTCTGAGGATCTGAAAAAAAGAATTGTTGTGCTACATAAAGATGGCCTAGGCTATAAGAAGATTGCCAAGACCCTGAAACTGAGTTGCAGCACTATGGCAAAGACCATACAGCAGTTTAACAGGACAGGTTCCACTCAGAACAGGCCTCACCATGGTCGACCAAAGAAGTTGAGTGCAGTGCTCAGCGCCATATCCAGAGGTTGTCTTTGGGAAATAGATAATGTAATATGAATGCTACCAGCATTGCTGCAGAGGTTGAAGGGGTGGGGGATCAGCCTGTCAGTGCTCAGACCATACACCTCACACTGCATTAAGCCTCTTCTAAAGATGATACACAAGAAAGCCCGCAAACAATTTGCTGAAGACAAGCAGACTAAGGACATGGATTACTGGAACCATGTCCTGTGATCTGATGAGACCAAGATAAACATATTTGGTTCAGATGTCAAGCGTGTGTGGTGGCAACCAGTTGAGGAGTACAAAGACAAATGTGTCTTGCCTACAGTCAAGCATGGTGGTAGGAGTGTCATGGTCTTGGGCTGCATGAGTGCTGGGGAGTTACAGTTCATTGAGGGAACCATGAATGCCAACATGTACGGTAATATACTGAAGCAGAGCATGATCCCCTCCCTTCGGAGACTGGGCCGCATGGCAGTATTCCAACATTATAACAACCCCAAACACACCTCCAAGAAGACCACTGCCTTGCTAAAGAAGTTGATGGACTGGCCAAGCATGTCTCCAGACCTAAACCCTATTGAGCATCTATGGGGCATCCTCAAACGGAATGTGGAAGACCGCAAGGTTTCTAACATCCACCAGCTCTATGATGTCATCATGGAGGAGTGGAATAGGACTCCAGTTGCAATCTGTGAAGCTCTGGTGAACTCCATGCCCAAGAGGGTTAAGACAGTGCTGGAAAATAATGGTGGCCACACAAAATATTGACACTTTGAGCTCAATTTGGACATTTTCACTTAGAGGTGTACTCACTTTTGTTGCCAGCGGTTTAGACATTAATGGATGTGTGTTAAGTTATTTTGAGGGGGCAGAAAATTTACATTTTATACAAGCTGTACACTCACTACTTTACATTGTAGCAAAGTGTCATTTTTTCAGTATTGTCACATGAAAAGATATAATAAAACATGTACAAAAATGTGAGGGTTGTACTCACTTCTGGGAGATACTGTATATATATATATATATATATATATATATATATATATATATATATATATATACACACTTTATATTTTATATATATATCTTTATTATTTTTTTAATTTATCTTTGATTAAAGGGGTTTCTGAAGCATGTATGAACACATTTTCTTTTTTTTTTCTTTTCTTCAAATGTTTATGTTTCTATTTTCAAGGAAACATACTATTAATGTGGATAGCACAAACAAGTCTTGCAGAACATACCCCTAGGGAGTAATCAAAGAATAACCTTGCTGGAAAGCTCTAACACTAATGGACATGTCAATTCATGTGACTTGACACCTGCAGCCAATCCAGCTTTAATCCGGGGTCTTCTTGAAGATTTGTAAATTGAAACACTTAGGCCCCTTTCAAAACATCAAGCGTTATTACCGCGTTTTTGCCGCATTTTTCCCGCATTTTTCCCGCACTAATGCCCAGGCGTTTTTCAAGCGCTTTTCAAGCGCTTTTGAAGTGCTAGCATTAAATAAATAGCACATCCCCCTACATTACATCCTGTTTACTTCCTGGTATTTTGACCTTTCCACAACCTCTGGGCGTTCAGCTGGGGCTTTTAACGTGCTTTTAACGTGCTTTTAAAGCGATTTACATTCATTTCAATGTATATGGGTGTTTCTAATGCGCTATTTTTAATGCTCAGAATAAGCACAAAAAATCATGCTTGCAGGACTTTTTTAAACGCGGCGCTAGTGGGACGCCCCAGTGTGAATAGGTACATTGGAATTAATGGGCAGTGTTTTAGAAGCGTTTTGGAAGCGCTATTTTTAGCACAAAAACGCTAGGAAAGCGCCTCAGTTTGAAAGAAGCCTTACTGTTTCTTCTCAGCCATTTTCAGAATGTACAATAGACTACCAACCCAGGAAGCCAACTTTTCTTTGGGTGACCTCTGGATGATCCCACTATCCTAATAAGTGAGTACTATGTTTGCTCTTTAGGATACTATTTATTAAAGAACTTTACTACTTACCAATTGGGCCACATGTCAAAGGGGATTATCTACTTTCCCCATAACATGCTTAATAACTGAAAGAGGGATCTTAAGTGGAACATGTGCTGCCTCGGAGCATGGGTGCGCTCAATGAAGAAGTGTGTGTGTGTGTGGGGGGGGGGGGGGGTCATTGCACATTTTGCCAGTAGTGAATGGGACCACTATTTGGCAGTTCATTAAAGTGTTGTGTGAATCAAATATTCACCTGTTGCAGAGAACATAGCACTTCACTCTGCTGAATCACCAGAGATGCTCAATGTAATGTACAATTGCCTGAGTAAATGTAAGTAAACTTAGTTCCAAGGTCATAGCTATTACAATAGATATTAACCTCTACAGGTCCGCGCTATTGACAAAAGACGTCAACAGCGCGGACCTGAAAATCCGGGTGGACGTCCATGGACGTCCGCCCCTTTACACGCCCCCTGCGCGCTGACATGCCGCTAGCGTCCAGTCCTCGCCTGTAGCTCAGGCGGGCTGGGCGCCCGTGCGGGGGCGTCGCACGCCGCCGCCGCGCGCACGCGGCGGCGGCGGCGGGTCTCGCGCGTCCCCCGCACATTTCCCCGCCTGCAGGTACCTGCAGGTGGGCCTAAAAGTCCAGGCGCGACAACTGCAGAAAACAGTTATCGCGCCTGGACATCTCCAATTATAGATAACATTATCGATACTGGAACCTTGATTCAAATGAATGTAAATGAGTCCGTTAACATGTAAT
>BLSH010258084.1:654001-673183 GCA_018402905.1 Glandirana rugosa | reverse complement strand
TGGGTGAGCACGGCTGGGTGGGTGAGCATGGATAGATGGGTGAGCATGGATGGATGGATGGGTGAGCATGGATGGATGGCTGGGTGAGCACGGCTGGGTGGGTGAGCATGGATGGATGGATGGGTGAGCATGGATGGCTGGGTGAGCATGGATGGATGGCTGTGTGAGCATGGATGGATGGATGAGCATGCATGGCTGGATGGGTGAGCATGGCTGGGTGAGGATGGATGGATGGGTGAGCATGGATGGATGGATGGCTGAGCATTAATGGATGAGCATGGATGGGGTGAGGATGGCTGGGTGGGTGAGCATGGATGGGGTGAGGATGGATGGGGTGAGGATGGATGGGTGATTGGTAAGGCTGGATGGATGGTGGGGGTTGCAGTGTTTCACTTAGCAGCGCTGTGGGCACTACACATCGCCCACAGCGCTGCAGCATGTCCTCTCTCCCCCTCTCTCCTCTCACAATGCACTGAGAGTCCATTCACCTCGATCCGTGATACGCCCTCCCAGAATTAAGCAACCGCCCTGTAGCTATCATTCAGCTATGGGCCGGATATTAAGTGGTTAAGCACTTTTTACATTAAGCTGTTCACATTAAATGTTTTAAGATTGTAAAATATAGCTTAATGTAAATAACTTTTGATGCGATTTACCAAATGATCTGAAATTTTCAGAATATGTTGGCATAGACATATGTTATATTGTGTGAAATTTGGGGGAAATTGGTTAACATCTAAGCTCTTTTTTGTACGTTAAGCAACATTAAGCCCCCCAAAAAAACAAGCTTAATGTCCCTAGTTTGCCTTGTGGGAGAGCCAATCCTACAAAACTTCCAGAATAGGTTTGGGAAGTTGAGAAGTTAGGTTGTGCAAAATTTCAGGGCAATTGATTGAGGATTAGGCACATGTCAAGCAACATTAAAGCAGAACAGAATTTTCAAAAAATCCCCCATTAGTACACCCCCGCCCCCCCCCCCCACCCCCACACCACCCCACACACTAAACACTAAACAGTTATTACATTTGTGAAATTCCTTACCATTGAAGAGATATGTCCAATTTAATGTACAGGAAGTGGTCTCTCTCGTTTAAATGATGCACCGTGTATTTAGCTAGGCTGGCTCTGTTAGAGAGAAGAGGATATGATGCAATCACTCTTCTGTTTATACTACATTTCCCGTCAGGCTTTGCACATTTCAGTGAATGTGGGAGGTACACTAGCCTGTACATGTAAATGTGAACAAGCCCACTTCAACATGAATCACACCCCTCATTCTGCTGCCAGGCCCACTAATCAGTGACACAGCACGTCTTCCCTCCTCTCCAGACACAACAGGAGATAAACATATTGCTGCTTATTTTTTTAATCATTACTGATCTGTACACACATCCCATAATCATATATTTTGCACACTCTACTCTGCTGTAATTGAGATCTTTCTAGCAGCAATCAGTGCTGGTATGGTGTATGAGAACATCCTTAGCCGCACCACAGAAAGAGTCTGGAACTTTTACATCAGCATGTGACACAAGTAAATGTCCGCATGAGAAAAAACAAAAAAGTGCAGCGCTAACTTACTAATCAATAACACAATAATGTTGGAACCTTCTAATGTATGGAAATCTCAATAGTCTTCAATATTACCAAAATACCGGCCTCTGTGATATGTAACATCACATATAATACACATTACACTGAAAATAAGACATAAAAATGACTGCAAACTTTGCAGGGATGGTGGAAACCCCTCCTACAGATATTTGGCAGTGGACGGTGTCTACTGCTTATCAGTGCAGCCTCATCAGTGCCCACAAGTGCAGTTTATCAGTGCCCATAAGTGCGGTCTCATCAGTGCCCATCAGTGCGGTCATACCAGTGCCCACCAGTGCCGCTTATCGGTGCCCACCAGTGCCTCCTATCAGTGCCCAGTACCGCTTATCAGTGTCCAGTGCTGCTTATCAGTGCCCACCAGTGCCTAGTGCTGCTTATCAGTGCCCCCAGTGCTGCTTATCAGTGCCCACCAGTGCCATTTATCATTTCCCATCAGTGCCCAATGCCACTTATCAGTACCCATCAGTGCAGTTATACCAGTGTTGCTTATCAGTGCCCACCTGTGCCGCTCATCAGTGCCCACCAGTGCCCAAAGCTGCCTATCAGTGCCCAGTGCTGCTTATCATTGCCCATTGCCCCTTAGCAGTGCCCACCAGTTCCCAACACCGCTTATCAGTGCTCATTGCTGCTTATCAGTGCCCATCAGTACGGTCATACCAGTGCCGCTTATCAGTGCCCATCAGTTCGGTCATACCAGTGCCCACCAGTGCTGCTTATCAGTGCTCACCAGTGCCGCGTATCAGTGCTCACCAGTGCTGCTTATCAATGCCCCCCAGTGCTGCTTATCAGTGCCCACCAGTGACCACCAGTGCCGCTTATCATTGCCCATTGCCCCTTATCAGTGCCCACCAGTGCCCAACTCCGCTTAACAGTGCCCATTGCTACTTATCAGTGCCCATCAGTGCGGTCATACCAGTGCTGCTTATCAGTGCAAGCATGCCAGTGCCCACCATTGCCACTTAATAGTGCCCACCAGTGCCGCTTATCAGTGCCCACCAGTGCCCAGTGCCACCTATCAGTGCCCAGTGCTGCTTATCATTGCCCATTGCCGCTTCTGAGTGCGCACCAGTGCTGCTTATCAGTACCCCCCAGTGCTGCTTATCAGTGCCCACCAGTGCCGCTTATCATTGCCCCTTATCAGTGCCTACCAGTGCCCAATGTGCTTATCAGTTCCCTTTGCTGCTTATCAGTGCCCATCAGTGTGGTCATACCAGTGCCGCTTATCAGTGCCCATCAGTACGGTCATACCAGTGCTCACCAGTGCTGCTTATTATTGCCCATTGCCCCTTATCAGTGCCCAACGCCGCTTAACAGTGCCCATTGCTACTTATCAGTGCCCATCAGTGCGGTCATACCAGTGCCGCTTATTAGTGCCCACCAGTGCCGCTTATCAGTGCCCACCAGGGCCCAGTGCCACCTATCAGTGCCCAGTGCTGCTTATCATTGCCCATTGCCGCTTCTCAGTACCCCCCAGTGCTGCTTATCAGTGCCCACCAGTGTCGCTTATCAGTGCCCACCAGTGCCGCTTATCAGTGCTCACCAGTGCTGCTTATCAATGCCCCCCAGTGCTGCTTATCAGTGCCCACCAGTGCCCACCAGTGCCGCTTATCAGTGCCCACCAGTGCCGATTATCAATGCTCACCAGTGCTGCTTATCAATGCCCCCCAGTGTTGCTTATCAGTGCCCACCAGTGACCACCAGTGCCGCTTATCATTGCCCATTGCCCCTTATCAGTGCCCACTAGTGCCCAACTCCGCTTAACAGTGCCCATTGCTACTTATCAGTGCGGTCATACCAGTGCCGCTAATCAGTGCCCATCAGTGCAAGCATGCCAGTGCCCACCATTGCCGCTTAATAGTGCCCACCAGTGCCGCTTATCAGTGCCCACCAGTGCCCAGTGCCACCTATCAGTGCCCAGTGCTGCTTATCATTGCCCATTGCCGCTTCTCAGTGCCCACCAGTGCTGCTTATCAGTACCCCCCCAGTGCTGCTTATCAGTGCCCACCAGTGACCACCAGTGCCGCTTATCATTGCCCCTTATCAGTGCCACCAGTGCCCAACGCTGCTTATCAGTTCCCATTGCTGCTTATCAGTGCCCATCAGTGTGGTCATACCAGTGCCGCTTATCAGTGCCCATCAGTATGGTCATACCAGTTCTCACCAGTGACGCTTATCATTGCCCATTGCCCCTTATCAGTGCCCACCAGTGCCCAACTCCGCTTAACAGTGACCGTTGCTACTTATCAGTGCCCATCAGTACGGTCATACCAGTGCCGCTTATCAGTGCCCATCAGTGCAAGCATGCCAGTGCCCACCATTGCCGCTTATTAGTGCCCACCAATGCTGCTTATCAGTGCCCACCAGGGCCCAGTGCCCGCTATCAGTGCCCAGTGCTGCTTATCATTGTCCATTGCCGCTTCTCAGTGCCCACCAGTGCTGCTTATCAGTACCCCCCCAGTGCTGCTTATCAGTGCCCACCAGTGACCACCAGTGCCGCTTATCAGTGCCGCTTATCAGTGCCCACCAGTGCCGCTTATCAGTGCTCACCAGTGCTGCTTATCAATGCCTCCCAGTGCTGCTTATCAGTGCCCACCAGTGACCACCAGTGTCACTTATCATTGCCCATTGCCCCTTATCAGTGCCCACCAGTGCCCAACTCCGCTTAACAGTGCCCATTGCTACTTATCAGTGCCCATCAGTGCGGTCATACCAGTGCCGCTTATCAGTGCCCATCAGTGCAAGCATGCCAGTGCCCACCATTGCCGCTTATTAGTGCCCATCAGTGCCGCTTATCAGTGCCCACCAGTGCCCAGTGCCACCTATCAGTGCCCAGTGCTGCTTATCATTGCCCATTGCCGCTTCTCAGTGCCCACCAGTGCTGCTTATCAGTACCCCCCCAGTGCTGCTTATCAGTGCCCACCAGTGACCACCAGTGCCGCTTATCATTGCCCCTTATCAGTGCCACCAGTGCCCAACGCTGCTTATCAGTTCCCATTGCTGCTTATCAGTGCCCATCAGTGTGGTCATACCAGTGCCGCTTATCAGTGCCCATCAGTATGGTCATACCAGTTCTCACCAGTGACGCTTATCATTGCCCATTGCCCCTTATCAGTGCCCACCAGTGCCCAACTCCGCTTAACAGTGACCGTTGCTACTTATCAGTGCCCATCAGTACGGTCATACCAGTGCCGCTTATCAGTGCCCATCAGTGCAAGCATGCCAGTGCCCACCATTGCCGCTTATTAGTGCCCACCAATGCTGCTTATCAGTGCCCACCAGGGCCCAGTGCCCGCTATCAGTGCCCAGTGCTGCTTATCATTGTCCATTGCCGCTTCTCAGTGCCCACCAGTGCTGCTTATCAGTACCCCCCCAGTGCTGCTTATCAGTGCCCACCAGTGACCACCAGTGCCGCTTATCAGTGCCGCTTATCAGTGCCCACCAGTGCCGCTTATCAGTGCTCACCAGTGCTGCTTATCAATGCCTCCCAGTGCTGCTTATCAGTGCCCACCAGTGACCACCAGTGTCACTTATCATTGCCCATTGCCCCTTATCAGTGCCCACCAGTGCCCAACTCCGCTTAACAGTGCCCATTGCTACTTATCAGTGCCCATCAGTGCGGTCATACCAGTGCCGCTTATCAGTGCCCATCAGTGCAAGCATGCCAGTGCCCACCATTGCCGCTTATTAGTGCCCATCAGTGCCGCTTATCAGTGCCCACCAGTGCCCAGTGCCACCTATCAGTGCCCAGTGCTGCTTATCATTGCCCATTGCCGCTTCTCAGTGCCCACCAGTGCTGCTTATCAGTACACCCCAGTGCTGCTCATCAGTGCCCACCAGTGCCGCTTATCATTGCCCCTTATCAGTGCCCACCAGTGCCAAACACTGCTTATCAGTTCCCATTGCTGCTTATCAGTGCCCATCAGTACGGCCATACCAGTGCCGCTTATAAGTGCCAACCAGTGCCACTTATCAGTGCCCACCAGTGCCGCGTATCAGTGCCACTTATTGCATATTGCTGCTTATCAGTGCCCACCAGTGCCCAGTGCTGCTTATCAGTGCTCAGTGCTGCTTATCGGTGCCCACCAGTGCCACTTATCAGTGCCCAGTGCCGCTTATCAGTGCCCACCAGTGCCCAGTGCTGCTCATCAGTGCCCATCAGTGCTGCTCAACAGTGCCCACATAGAGTGGAGGAGGAGGAGGTGGAGAGAAAGGAAGTGGTGTTTTCACATAGCAGACATGCCAGGCATACCAAGAATTCCTGGCATGCCTGCTACACCACTGTAACTTGTGATCCTGATCGCTGCATTGTAATTGACAGCGCAGAATGCACTGTTCCAATGCGGGGATAGGAGAAGAGAAAGATCAGGAATTCCTGGCATGCCTGCTATGTGAAAGACCAATCTTTCTCTTCCTATCCCCGCAATGGAACAGTGCACTCTGCGCTGTCTATTACAATGCGGCAATGGGGATCACCTTTCTCTCCTCCTATCCTGTATTGTAATAGACAGCACAGTGCACAGTTTTCCAATGTGGGGATAGGAGGAGAGAAAGAGCAGCGTTTACACATAGCAGACATGCCAGGAATTCCTGGCATAGCTGAGATCTCCACTGTGTTCATGAGAGGGCAGGCGGGGGCTGTGCTGGCAGGAAGGAGGAGGAGGGAGCAGCAGAGGAGAGGAAACCACTTCTATGGGTGGCACAGACCAGGGGCTGTGAGACCCCCTCCGCCCACTACAGTGAACAGGGCGGAAATACAAGTCCCTGCTCGCAGTTAGAAAAACTACAAGTGGGTGTGTCACACCGCTGCTAGGAGTACAGGATGGAGAGGCTCCAGCAGTCGTGCAAACAGGATAGCAGGCTAGTGCAGAGGAACTACAGAGCTCAGCAGAAGATGGATGGCATAGTCGGTGAAGGTAGGAGATCAGCAACAAGGACGTGGAGTTCTGCTTTAAGCAATTTTCACATTAAACGTTTTAGTATGAGCCCCTGAAAATATTGAATGGCACTTTGGCTAGAAATACACTAAAATCATTATTACTGGACACAAACACATGTGAATCAGTGATTTGTATATATGGCTGGAACAACCTGGAGCTATGTGAAGGCAGCAAATGTTACATTATGGGTGACGGGTGTGTGGGTGCAGGTGTACCACCTCAAACAAAGACACACCTGTCAAATTTGGACCTGTGGCTGTGTTCAACCACTGCATCCCCTTACAGTAACAGGTAGCTCCAACTGCATGAACAATTCAATTCACTCATTCACAGGGCCAGTGTACATGCATGAATGAGTCCTCCCTTAGGGTTCATTCACACATGAGTTTGGGGGTCGTAAAAACCCATGGTTGAGCTGTGCTTTTACTGCCCGCCAACTGCAACTTTAGCAAGGGAGGCAGTGGCTTGGGGTGTACACATGCCATGGCTGCGATGATGTGCTTTGTAGCCATGGCACAAATTATACCCTTGTCAAAAATGACCCATTTAATTGAATAGGGCTGCTCTGCAAATGCCCTGTGACTGCATGCAAAGCATACGATTGTGGTCTGCCTGTTAAAACAGGCGGTGAGGAGGGAAGAGCAATCTAAATGCTGACAGATATTCAAATAGCAAAACACATGTGAAGGAGCCCTTCATTATTTTGTCTTTTTTTTTTAGAATTGTATTTTGTATTTATTCTTCTGTGCATGTTTATCACATTGTGCTGCGGGTGCCATTGTATTTTTAACCACTTGACCACTGGGCACCTAAACCCCCTTCCTAACCAGACCCATTTTCAGCTTTCAGTGCTCTCACATTTTGAATGACAATTACTCAGTCATACTACACTGTACCCATATGAAATTTACGTCCTTTTTTTCACACAAATAGAGCTTTCTTTTGGTGGAATTTAATCACCATTGGGGTGTTTATTTTTTTGAGCAATAAATAGAAAAATACCGAAAACTTTGTAAAAAAATGCATTTTTCTTTATTTCTGTTATAACATTTTGCAAATTAGTAATTTTTCTTCATAAATTTTGGCCAAAATTTATACTGCTATATATCTTTGGTAAAAAAAACCCAAATTAGTGTATATTATTTGGTCTTTGTGAAAGTTATAGAGTCTACAATCTATGGTGCCAATCACTGAAAATTGATCACACCTGATGCACTGATGGCCTTTCTCATTTCTTGAGGCCCTAACAAGACAGAAAAGTACAAATACCCCCCAAATGACCCCTTTTTGGAAAGTAGACAGTCCAACGTATTTAGTAAGAGGCATGGCGAGTTTTTTGAAGTTGTAATTTTTTCCCACAATTCTTTGCAGAATGAAGATTTTTTTTTCAGTTTTTTTTTTGCACAAAATTGTCATATTAACAGGTTATTTCTCACACCCAGCATATGCATACCACCAATTACACCCCAAAACACATTATGCTACTCCTCCTGAGTATGGTGATACCACATGTGTGAGACTTTTACACAGCTTGGCCACATACAGAGGCCTAACATGCAGGGAGCGCCATCAGGCGTTCTAAGGACATAAATTACACATATAATTTCCTGACTAACTCCTGGAGCACCAGGGCAATGGAAACACCCCAAAAATTACCCCATTTTGGGTACCCCAATTGTGTGATACCTTTTGTTGGGAAGAAATAGCTGCTCCTTTCACCAGACTGATTGCAGACAGAGCCTGAATGGGAGGGGCTCATTCATAAGGTATCACACGATTGTGGATGTCTTTATCTCTTATCCTGATACACACTTTGCGGATTGGATTGTCCTTGGATGTGAGTCGAGAGAAGTCGGAGACGTGTTCCTCCTCACCAACACCTACCCAGGCGTAAAGGCATCCCAGTTCCCCGGGATCATCCCCTCCCCCTTCGGCACCAGAGGTCCTGCATTGGCATCAGAGGTCCCTCCAGGAATTCCATCAACGATTCCACGGATCTGATGAGCAACTATCCGTTTGGGATTTATAAACATCCGCGTTTATACCTCTACCATCTGGTAAGCCTCCATCTATTTATCTGTCGGAAATACTCCAGAGTTATGCTGCTATATAGTTGAACTGTTTCAGTCTCCATCACATTTAAAATACTTTTTTCTGTACCAAGTATATCCCCATAATATAGGCGCTGCATATGAGTTTTTGCAATATTTGAACAATTTAGATCTGTTGTTTATGCGTGCTGCCTTTTTAATCAATTATTTATTTTGTGCACTTATATTCAGTGTAAACATTTTATTCGACATATTTATCATTCATTGGTGAGCGCGGGATTTTACAGTGTTTATGCATGGGTGAGCACAGATGGATGGCTGAGCACGGATGCATGGCTGAGCATGGATGCATGGCTGAGCATGGATGCATGGGTGAGCACGAATGCATGGGTGAGCACGAATGCTTGAGTGAGCATGGATGGATGGGTGAGCACGGATGGATGGGTGAGCATGGATGTAAGGGTGAGCACGGATGCATGGGTGAACACGGATGCATGAGTGAACACGGATGAGGCTGGATGGGTGAGCACGGATGAGGCTGCATAGGTGAGCACGATTGGATTGGTGAGCATGGATGCATGGGTGAGCATGGCTGGATGGGTGAGCACGGATGCATGAGTGATGGATGAGTGAGCACGCATGGGTGAACACGGATGCATGGGTGACGGATGAGTGAGCACGGATGGGTGAGCACGGATGCATGGGTGACGGATGGGTGAGCACGGATGGGTGAGCATGGATGCATGGGTGACAGATGAGTGAGCACGGATGGGTGAGCATGGGTGACGGATGAGTGAGCACGAATGCATGGGTGATGGATGGGTGAGCATGGATGGGTGGGCATGGGTGACGGATGGGTGAGCACGGATGCATGGGTGACGGATGAGTGAGCACGGATGGGTGAGCACGGATGCATGGGTGACGGATGGGTGAGCACAGATGCATGGGTGACAGATGGGTGAGCACGGATGTATGGGTGACGGATGGGTGAGCATGGGTGACGGATGGGTGGACACAGATGGGTGAGGATGGGTGAGCATGGGTGACGGATGGGTGGACACGGATGGGTGTGCACGGATGCATGGGTGACGGATGGGTGAGCACGGATGCATGGGTGGGCACGGATGGGTGGGTATGGATGTATGGGTGACGGATGGGTGGGCATGGATCTATGGGTGACGGATGGGTGGGCATGGCTGAGGGTGCATGGGTGATGAGGGGTCCCTGCCTGGCACATAGCGGTGCTGTGGGCACTTCAGATCCTGCCCACAGCACCGCTGCATCTCCTCTCTCCCCCCTCTCCCCCCTCTCCTGTTACACTGCACCGCTCGGTGCGGAGAGGGGAGAGACAAGCTGGCACTTCCGCCGGCTTGTTTACATGTGATGCTCCGTAATTTGACGGAGCAATCACGTGGTAAACAGCTGCTCCAAGCGGGCATTTACCGTGATGCGCCGGGTCTCACGGACCCGGCGGTCACGGATGCTTCCAGGTGCGCTCCCCCAAGGGGCGCGTGGGAGCGCGATTCTGGGAGGACGTTATAACACGTCCTCCCAGAACAATGAGTGCCACTTGCAGCCGTGTAACTACGTTACACAGTCGGCAAGTGGTTAATGGCATCCAAAACCAAATTGCAAACATATTGCATGGTACTGCGGTGAATTTTTAAGAGCAGTGCATGCACTAATGCTTCTATGTTCTGGTGTAATTTACATGATCAGGACAACCAAACCCCCTCCTTTCATTACAGATCTCCCCTCCAAAGTCATATTCCCCCCAGTGGCGGCTGGTGAAATTTTACAATGGGGGGGCGCCAGACCCCGCCCTTCATTTTTGACCACACCCCTTATAGTTTCCACCCCTTGTGTCAGGAGTATACAGCCCAGCATCACCAGATAGGGCATACAACATCACCAGATAGTGGTATACATCATCACCAGATAGTGGTATACAGCATCACCAGATAGGAGTATACAGAGTCACCAGATAGCAGTATACACTCACAGAGTCACCATATAGCAGTATACAGAGTACCATATAGCAGCATACAGAGCCCCAGATAGCAGTATATAGAGTCACCATATAACAGGATACAGAGCCACCATATATCAGTATACAGAGCCCCAGAAAGCAGTGTACAGAGTCACCATATCACAGTATACAGAGCCCCAGATAGCAGTATACAGAGTCACCATATAGCAGTATACAGAGCCACCATATCACAGTATACAGAGCCCCAGATAACAGTATACAGAGTCACCATATTATAGTATACAGAGCCCCAGATAGCAGTATACAGAGTCGCCATATCAAAGTACAGTATACAGAGCCCCAGATAGCAGTATACAGGGTCACCATATATCAGTATACAGAATCACCATATATCAGTATATAGGGTCCCAGATAGGGTATACAGTCACCAGATAGGGTATACAGGGTCCCAGATAGCATTATACAGGGTCCCAGATAGGGTATACAGAGCCCCAGCTAGCAGTATACAGGGTCCCAGATAGCAGCATACAGAGTCCCAGATAGCAGTATATAGAGTCACCATATAGCAGGATACAGAGCCCCAGATAACAGTATACAGAGTCACCATATAGCAGTATACAGAGCCACCATATATCAGTATACAGAGCCCCAGATAGCAGTATACAGAGTCACCATATCACAGTATACAGAGCCTCAGATAGCAGTATACAGAGTCACCATATCACAGTATACAGAGCCCCAGATAGCAGTATACAAGGTCACCATATAGCAGTATACAGAGTCACCATATTACAGTATACAGAGCCCCAGATAGCAGTATACAGAGTCGCCATATCAAAGTATACAGAGCCCCAGATAGCAGTATACAGGGTCACCATATATCAGTATACAGAATCACCATATATATCAGTATATAGGGTCCCAGATAGGGTATACAGTCACCAGATAGGGTATACAGGGTCCCAGATAGGGTATACAGAGCCCCAGGTAGCAGTATACAGGGTCCCAGATATCAGCATACAGGGTCCCAGATAGCAGTATACAGGGTCCCAGATAGCAGTATACAGGGTCCCAGGTAGCAGTATACAGAGCCCCAGGTAGCAGTATACAGGGTCCCAGATAGCAGTATACAGAGCCCCAGGTAGCAGTATACAGGGTCCCAGGTAGCACCATACAGGGTCCCAAATAGCAGTATACAGAGCCCCAGGTAGCAGTATACCGGGTCCCAGATAGCAGTATACAGAGGCCCAGGTAGCAGTATACAGAGCCCCAGGTAGCAGTATACAGAGCTCCAGGTAGCAGTATACAGGGTCCCAGGTAGCAGTATACTGGGTCCCAGGTAGCAGTATACAGGGTCCCAGGTAGTATACAGAGCACCAGATAGCAGTATACAGAGCCCCAGGTAGCAGTATACAAAGCCCCAGGTAGCAGTATACAGGGTCCCAGGTAGCAGTATACAGAGCCCCAGGTAGCAGTATACAGGGTCCCAGGTAGCAGTATACAGGGTCCCAGGTAGCAGTATACAGAGCCCCAGGTAGCAGTATACAGAGCCCCAGGTAGCAGTATACAGGGTTCCGGGTTGCAGTATACAGAGCCCCGGGTAGCAGTATACAGAGCCCCAGGTATCAGTATACAGAGCCCGAGGTAGCAGTATACAGGGTCCCAGGTAGCAGTATACTGGGTCCCAGGTAGTATACAGAGCCCCAGATAGCAGTATACAGAGCCCCAGGTAGCAGTATACAAAGCCCCAGGTAGCAGTATACAGAGTCCCAGGTAGCAATATACAGAGCCCCAGGTATCAGTATACAGAGCCCTAGGTAGCAGTATACAGGGTCCCAGGTAGCAGTATACAGGGTCCCAGATAGCAGTATACAGGATCCCAGGTAGCAGTATACAGAGCCCCAGGTAGCAGTATACAGGGTCCCAGGTAGCAATATACAGAGCCCCAGTTATCAGTATACAGGGTCCCAGGTAGCAGTATACAGAGCCCCAGGTAGCAGTATACAGGGTCCCAGGTAGCAATATACAGAGCCCCAGGTAGCAGTATACAGGGTCCTAGGTAGCAGTATACAGGGTCCCAGATAGGGTATACAGTCACCAGGCCCCCCCCGAGGTCGGGATAAGTCCCGCACTTAATCAAACGAAGGAAGGTAGAACCGCTCCAGGTATGGATGATGAAAATCACAGCAAGCGGTGCAGGTCTGGTCTGTAATCCAAAGACTGTCAGCAACGAAAGGTGTGACCACACACGATTGCAATGAAAAATGGTAGATTTTATTGTAAAATTAAAATGTTTCCATAAAAACAGCAGACAATGTCACAAGCACAGAAAAGAAGGTTGACGCGTTTCACGGACTTCATGTCTGCTTAGTCATAGCCCAGAATGAAAGACAAAGTACCAAGATATTTATAAAGAGTTACAGGTCTTAATCATAAGTCCTCATCAAATCAGTGCCTAATATGCAAATCCCTTGCTGACAGACACCCCAGAGTCCAAAGCGAGTTTCCGGGATGTCTATCAGCAATGAAGAGTTAAAACCTCCCAGGTGCCAATTTAAAGTAAACATACACATCGATCGTATAAACAATACAGTCTGTGTTATAATGAGAGTAAACCAAAATCTAAAAATTTCAACAAAAGATAAGAAGGGAGGAGCCTCCAAAGAACACTAGACTGATGGGGCATCCCTACAAGAAATTATACAAAGAGGTTTGTATACAAACAAATATACCCAAAGGGTTTAATGTAAATTGTGGTATGTAAACTATATATGAACAGAACCACAGTACAGTGTGGACCTTATGGGTCCGCTTTGTCATTTCTGCAGGCTACATGCTATTTGTCTTACCCTATTGGAGTTTGATCGTCTAGAACAATGTTAGTCTATGGGTAGGTAGTTGCTCATAGAAAACCTGGCTCAATCCCACTTTATGTTTAGGTGGTTTCATCCTTTGGAATGCGGACTGGTGGGAGCACTCCTGAAGATTTACAAAGATGGTTCTGTTCATATATGGTTTACATACCACAATTTACCTTAAACCCTTTGGGTATATTTGTTTGTATACAAACCTCTTTGTATAATGTCTTGTATGGATGCCTCATCAGTTTTGTGTTCTTTGGAGGCTCCTTCCTTCTTTTCTTTTGTTGAAAGAATGCATACAGCACTGTAGATTTTGGTTTACTCTCATTAAAACACATACTGTATCGTTTATACGATCAACGTGTATGTGTTTTTAAATTGGCACCTGGGAGGTTTTAACTCTTCATTGCTGATAGACATCCCGGAAACACTCTTTGGACTCTGGGGTGTCTGTCAGCATGGGATTTGCATATTAGGCACTGATTTGATGAAGACTTATGATTAAGACCTGTAACTCTTTATAAATATCTTGGTACTTTGTCTTTCATTCTGGGCTATGACTAAGCGGACATGTAGTCCGTGAAACGCGTCAACCTTCTTTTCTGTGCTTGTGACATTGTCTGCTGTTTGATGGAAACATTTTAATTCTACAATAAAATCCATTTTTCATTGCAATCGTGTGCGGTCACACCTTTCGTTGCTGACAAGTCCTGCACTTACCCCATCTAATAGGCAGGCTGGCAGTATTGCAGAGATCGGCATGCGGAGAGCGGGCTGACATTATGCAGAGGCAGCGCTTACGGAGAGCATGCACTGGAAAAACATCAGTCATTGCTAGAGCATATAGTTACATAGTTACATAGTTAGTGAGGTTGAAAAAAGACACAATTCCATCAAGTTCAACCTATGTGTGTGCTTTCATGTCAGTATTACATTGTATATCCCTCAATGCTTTGGTCCCTTAGGTGTGCATCTAGTAGTTTTTTGAATGTATCTACACTCCCGGCAGAGACCAGAAGAGAATTCCACATTCTCACTGCTCTTACTGTAAAGAAACCTCTACGCATTTTAAGGTTAAACCGCCTTTCCTCTATTCTTAGTGAATGGCCGCGTGTCTTTTTGAACTCCCTTGCACTAAATAGTTTTGTCCCTATAGTGGGGTCCCCAGTACAGTATTTGTACATTAAAATCATATCCCCTCTCAAGCGTCTTTTCTACAGAGAGAATAAGTTCAATGCTTGCAATCTTTCCCCATAACTAAGGTCTTCCAATCCCTTAATAGCTTTGTGGCTCTTCTCTGAACCCTTTCCAATACCTGGACATCCTTCCTGAGGACCGGTGCCCAGAACTGGACGGCATACTCCAGGTGTGGCCTCACCAGAGACTTGTATAATGGGAGAATTATTGATTTATCCCTAAAGTTAATCCCTTTCTTTATGCATGCCAACACTTTGTTAGCTTTGCTTGCAGCAGCTTGGCATTGCATGCCACTGCTGAGCCTATTCTCCACCAGGACCCCTAGGTCTTTTTCCATCCTAGATTCCCCCAGGGGCTCCCCCCCCTAGTGAGTAGTTTGCGTTCAGGTTCTTGGTACCCAAATGCATTATCTTACATTTTTCTACGTTAAATCTCATTTGCCATTTGTCTGCCCACCCCAATAACTTGTTCAGATCTTCTTGGAAAGTTTCCACATCCTGTGGAGAGTTTACTGCCCTGCTTATCTTGGTATCATCCACAAATATTGAGATTGAGCTCTTCACCCCGTCCTCCAAATCATTTATGAATAAATTGAAAAGGATTGGTCCCAGGACAGATCCTTGGGGAACCCCACTTTTTACACCAGACCATTCTGAGTATCAATCCAGGTACTCACCCTTTGATCCATGTTGAGGGACCTTAGTTTGTACAGTAAACGTTTATGGGGAACTGTATCAAATGCTTTCGCAAAATCCAGGTACACCAATTCTACAGGCCTTCCTTTATCTAGATGACAGCTCACCTCCTCATAGAAGGTTAACAGAATACATATATAGGTTATATAGAATAAAACTGTTTTCTATGTGCCCCATCACGGAGGCTCCTATGACGAGCGAAACGCGTTGACGTCACTTCCGGGTCTGTCGCGGTCATTGACGTCACTTCTGTCAGCGTGGCTAGCGAGCTGGAACGCACGCCATCACCAGTATACACGATCTTCATCTGCCTGTGTCTATGCTGTTTTTATTCCTGGATTTTGTAAGTGGATTTTATTATATGCGCAATAAACCGTTGATATAGCAGTTTGCACTATGGATTTTTCTCATTTTTTTGAGTACAAGAAGTTCCGGATTCTCCAGTATATGGTCCTGTTTGGATAAAGTTATACCCCCTACAGCCTATTTTGATCCACTGGCTGAAAAGCAGTGGATCTACAGCATTTGGTGAGTGCGGGACTATAGGGGGTCACCTATCACTGCTCACCACATCACTTGAATGTCCATTTGAGCACTATAGAAGCACTTTATGAGCACTTTCTTCAGAGCACCTTCTTCAAGATTTTTGCAAATTTCTCCATATATGAACTTTATTTATATTTGATTTATATAAGCACATTTTTTTACATATGAACTTTGTTTATATATGAACATTTAATATTTCACATTTTTTGATTGATGAATTTTTATTGATAAGGGTATGGCGCTGTTATTCGTATATGCATGCTACATTTTATCACAGTGTACTGGATGGCACTGACATAGTTATCAATCAATCTTCAAACTGTCAGCAACGTAGCAGCATTTTTTCCTTCCATTGTCCCCACAGCACGTCACAAACATTATGGCACTATTAGCCCTATTCCCTCCTCCACCCAGGGGGGCGCAGTTTGCTATCTTCACCAGTGGCGGCTGGTTCATGAGGGGTGCTTGGGCGCCGCCTCCCCGCCGCTGAGAAGGGAAAAAAAAGTCAGCCCGGCCCCCTGCAGGAGGCGCCGTTATATTGACTTTTCTTTTTTTTTTTTCCTCGGCTCTCAGTTGACAGCAAGTAGTGAGCAGATTGGTCAGTCATTAAAGTCTATGTGTCTGCACTGAACAGGCGCACACACATAGTCTGATTGACTGCCCCCTGAGCCATCAGAGCCAATGAGTCTCTGTCATTGGATGCTGTGGGAGGGGGCAGGACTACGGCGGACATGCTGGCTACGTGATTACTCACGCAGGTACAGCACTGCGCCGGGACTTCCGAGCACACTGTCAGCATGCTCTCCACAAGCGCTGCTTCTGCATACTGTGAGCCCGCTCTCTGCATGCCGATCTCTGCAACACTGCCAGCCTGCCTATTAGATGGGCTAAGTGCAGGACGTGTCCTGACTTCAAGGGGGGGCCTGGTGACTGTATACCCTATCTGGGACACTGTATACTGCTACCTGGGACCCTGTATACTGCTACCTGGGACCCTGTATACTGCTACCTGGGGCTCTGTATACTGATACCTGGGGCTCTGTATACTGCTACCTGGGACACTGTATACTGCTACCTGGAGCTCTGTATACTGCTACCTGGGGCTCTGTATACTGCTACTTGGGGCTCTGTATACTGCTACCTGGGGCTCTGTATACTGCTACCTGGTGCTCTGTATACTGCTACCTGGGACCCTGTATACTGCTACCTGGGACCCTGTATACTGCTACCTGGGGCTCTCTATACTGCTACCTGGGGCTCTGTATACCCTATCTGGGACCCTGTATACTGCTATCTGGGACTCTGTATACTACTATCTGGGATCCTGTATACTGACATATGGTGATTCTGTATACTGATATATGGTGACTCTGTATACTGCTATCTGGGACTCTGTATACTCCTATCTGGGGCTCTGTATACTGCTATCTGGGGCTTTGTATGCTGCTATATGGTGACTCTGTATACTGATATATGGTGACTCTGTATACTGCTATCTGGGACTCTGTATACTGCTATATGGTGATTTTGTATACTGCTATATGGTGACTCTGTGAGTGTATACTGCTATCTGGTGATGCTGTATATAACACTATCTGGTGATGCTGTATACCCTATCTGGTGATGCTGGGCTGTATACTCCTGACACAAGGGGTGGAAACTATAAGGGGTGGGGCTTATGGGAAGTGGGAGTGGTCAAAAAGGAAGGGCGGGGTCTGGTACCCCCCCAACCTAAAATTTCACCACCCTGCGCACTGGATGACCTTGTCCCCACACTGCACAGAGGGATCAAGTCTCAGGAATGGTACAGTACATGATGGCCTGTGGGTCCTGCTGGGAGCTGGCCATGGCCTGTGGGTCCTGCTGACCTGTTGGGCCTTATGGTCATGGCCTGTGGGGCCTGCTGGCCACTAGCGTAGGGTGACCCGGTTAAACCAGGTGGGCATGGATGGTGAGCTGATTAGGTGGTTCAGTGGGCCACTTGACTGGACTTGCCCCCCAGGCCTAAGGCTTCCAGCCCTCCCCTGCACCTTCTGTGATAGGCAGAAGGTGTGCAAATAACAGCTAAACTAACTGGAAGCAGCCCCCATTCTCTTGTTTTGTGTTATCAATCAGACATCAGGAACTGCAGCTGATTAGAAGGTATGACACTATCCTATGATTGCTTTAGAGTCTCGCAGTTGCTTTCAGCCCTGAGGTGTGTGATTACACCCAACAATGTACAGATCACACTCACTGAAAGACGGGACTGTCACTAGTTTGAAACTGCAGCTTGACACTGGTCTGTCTGTCTTCCTCACCACATCTCTGCATGTATACTGCCAGGAGCACTACTACAATAAGGTGACCAGATTTTTAATCCGGGGACTGTCCCCGGAAACCGGGGACGTCTGGTCACCCTATACTACAATTTGTGTTTCCGTGCTTCCTGTGTTACAGATTGCAGCGCCCAAGCCTCTGTCTTGTCTGTCCCAGCTGCCTGGTGTAGCATGAAACTCATAGGCAGTGCAGCCAGCTCTCTGGCTTGGCAACTGCTGGGGCCCCACTTTCCAGCTGATGGAGCACGGGCCCGGTACAGGAAGGCTGGCTGTACTGCCTTATCAGCGGCCATGCTTGCAGGTCATGTGCATGCTTCGGCCAATCAGCGGGTGTCATTCCCAGAGGTCTCGCACTGCATTATGGGGTGCTCAAATTTGCCATGAACGCCCCATAATGTTCTAGATTGTGCGAACATTCGAGTCGAACTCGAGTTCAACTTGAACATCGGGCCCAGCCCTAGTCCTGATTCCTTAAGGTGCAGCCAACTGATCTGATTACCCTTGCTGGATACCTGCTTGTGGTAGGAGAAAGAAAGGTGAAACAGCACTCCACGGACAATAATAAGCTTGCTGTTTTATTGTCAGGCAAATGCAAGTAAGATGTGAGGTAGACGCGTTTCACTCGTCTATAACGAGCTTAATGATTACAAAAACATAGTGCTGGTGCCCCTCTTGTTATAGAGGTGCTCATTAAACAGAACACACTCACCCAGGTGAGTAACATCACACATTGAATATACTGATTACATTTTAAAAACACCTGATGCGAAGCTGCTAATGTTAAGAAAGAAGAAGAAAGAAATGACATTTTGTAACAAAAATGTCAAAGCATTACAAAACAATTAATACTCACAAAAACACTGTATGACATAAAGGAAAAAATACATACACAAATTGGAAAAAGGAATTGAATGATCATACATGTGAAATACCAAATGTTACACATTGTCTCTCACCCCCCCCCCATCCCCCT
>BLSH010258084.1:623307-641791 GCA_018402905.1 Glandirana rugosa | reverse complement strand
GACGTGGTTACTGGAGGTCGTCCCCTGCTCGTAGGGGGCGTACCGATACCAAACAGACCTCTGTAGACCCATTTGTGCTTGTTCAGTTTCAGTAACCTTGGAGATCGGGTTCGAACCGTATCCTAGAGGTGGAATTGGTGAAGGGATGACGACATACGTCTTACTACCGGCCCTTCACCAAGTCGATAGGACTGACCCGTAGTATACTGTAGGTCGTCCTATTGTTCGGTAGCACGTGGGCGCCCCCGTGTGTCGTGCCGCTAGTCACCACACCACACAGTCAGACTGTGTGTCGTAGAGGTTAACACCATTTCTGGAAGACAGTTGAATTATGTATTCCTTTGTCTAAAAAGTGTATAAAACCGCCCATCATGCCAGTAAAATTAGAGTCTGTTTTCACTAGACCTTGTGTTCGCTTGTGTTCATTGGGCCTCGGGTGAAGACAGTCTCTCTCTCTTTTTTGGGCGCCCAACCTCAAGACAGACTGACAGAGAGATGATAGCCGAGGGTTATCATAGCAGTTCCTAACAATGGCTCTTCCTGTTTACACTGTGATCAGCTGTGATTCGTCACAGCTGATCACGTGGTAAAGAGCTTCTGACAGAAGGTCTTTACCACAATTGGAGATGCTGTGTGTCAGACTGACACACCACACCACTGATCGCCGTGCTGTGTGCCCCCGCGGGTGCACGATGGCTTGTTATCCTGCTGGATGTCATATGATGCCCAGTCAGGATAGCTGAACCACTTCCCGGCCATCATTCTGCATACAGCAGTAGGGAAGTGGTTAAGGTGGAGATCCTATGCCAAGCTTGGGCTAGAGGTTCCAATGACTTTGACTTGTTCGTGTTTACCCAGATGTCTCCAGACAAACCATAGCCATGCGGGGGATGCTCGTCCCCTGCTGGAGGTCATTGGTGCAGTGGATGCTACCTATTGCTGGGGCCATCCTTTTCACCTTATTGTGCGGAAACAGGGGACTGAGTTTTATCTGCACTGCCCTGGCCAGTTACCTGCTCTTTTTGGTTTCTTGGATGAATCCCCGTTAGAAGTCCCCAATCGGTCTGACTTTCTGTTGTGTCCAGAGGCCTTTTTTTGCCCCTGTCAAGACTGCAATGGATCAACCGCCCCGCTCTCGAGCCTCTAGCAGAGAGACCCGCAAATCCACACCAGCTATATCTTAAGACTGACTCTGCAAGTTTACTCATTATGTTTGGCCCAGCTTTATAACCATTTTTATGGAGTTACCCCCCCCCCCCGGCCTGAGGGCTCTATTTTTGATAACTTCACATTGCCATCTGTTCTATGTATGCCATTGATCTGTTAGCCTTAATATTTGCTGCCTGCGACACCCCTGGGCTCTTATCCTTACCCTGGCCATTAATTTTTCAGGGTTCGGCTGGTCCACACGATCCCTCGACTAGGCCAAGGTCTTATCTGATAGCCACCTTGGGGGCTCTTGAGCCATGTCTCTTGGCCTCTTTGCCCTGGCCTTGGGGATTTGGGGGACCATTCCTGGTTTATTTTGTTTCAGAACAATCTTTTGCCATGCAGCGCTCGGGGCTGTCATGGTAGACATGGGTCAGGTTGTGTTTGCTTGCCCTCTACTGCCCCCCTCTTTTGTTGGGTGGCTGTGGGCAACCGATGACCATGGCAGATATTTATTACAGTGAATGGTCGTGGGTGGACCCCCTTCCCCATACTATTGTGCCTTTTGAGCTTGGCCTCGTGGACGGGCTGGCCCCTACACACCTCAGGTTCCAGGTTTTTTCACAAACTTTTTTATTAGGAAGGTTAATATCATAGGCAGTTACAAATGACAGTGATATGATACAAACATAACAATATGCGAAATAAAGACATATTTTTGTACAGGTATTTAGAGGTAGGCTGACATGGGGTTTCTAATAATACGTACAGTGTATAAGAATATTGGCAATACATGAACTAGGAAAACACTTCTATTTCTGATGGATGTGTGTCTATGGTTTATTGGGGATATTGTTATATGTAAAAAGTATTAGGTAAAGGGGTATGTTATTGGTTAGTTATACTATAGGAAGTTCCCATAATGTCCATTTCTGGTTAAAGATGTGTAAATTACCTTTGAGTGTGTGGTGGATACCTACCGAAATTCTGACTAATTCCATTCTTGATAGAACCTGTGACCAAGGGAGAGTTGATGTTCTCCAGTTATATGCTATCATCCATTGAATGGCCCCAAGTATAGTATGGATGAGGCGGTTGCAGATGGCAGGGTCTGGTGTCTTGGAAAATAATAGACACTTTTGTGGAGATAGTGTGACTATCCTGCCTGCTATCTGCAACGCCCTATTGTTTGCTTGTTGCCAAATTTGCTTTAAATGGTCGCAACTCCAAAAAATGGGTAGGAGAGATCCTGTATCTGGGCAGCCTCTGAGACCGTTAGGGGGAGCCAATGGATAGAAGGAATGGATTTTTTTCAGGGGTAAAACGCCATCTAGTGAATAATTTGTTTGGTGTTTCTCTGATAGAGATTGATTTGTTGCATTTACATAGGTTAACAATCATATTATTCCATTCACCAGCAGAGAATGAGCAATTCAGATCAGATTCCCGTTGTATCATGGGTTTAGATTTTCCAGATAGTGGGGATTCATTCAGATATTCATATAGCTGAGAGATCAGTCCTTTTCCTCTTGGGGATGTTAAACAAATTTGTTCAAATTGTGTGAACGGGTTTGGGGTTTTATGCTATAGTGTTTGGCGAAGACGTTTTTGATTTCTGTATATTTTGAGAGATCAGATGATGGAAGATTATATTTCGATTTGAGTTGATTGAATGAGGTAAGTTCATTGTTCGTCGTAAGGGATTTTAGATTTGTAAGTTTCAACTTGTGCCATTAGATAAATGTACTTCTATCTTTGTAAGCTAAGGGAAAGCATGGGTCTCCAATAAAGGATGCAAGAGGTGGGACCTGTGAAGATAATTTATGTGTGTCTTTATGTCAATTGAGCAACTGTGTTGTTAAGATATTGAAGAGCCTGGGAGGTGATGTTTTTGGCCCATAATATACCTTGGATATGAAATGGGAAAATGGAGACTGATTCAAAGGAGAGCCAAGGGATATTTTCATCTGTGGGGAACCATTGTATCAAATGAATAAGTCTGGATGCTGTGTAATATAACCACAAGTTGGGGAGGCCTAGACAGCCTCCAGTCTGTGGTCTGTGGAGAAGGGAGTTATGGCAACTGGGTTTTTTATATGACCATATAAATTTATTAATGTCTCTGTAGAGCTATAATTTAATTTTTGGGAACATTTATTGGTAGTGCACGAAAAAAGAATAGCAATTTTAGAAGTATGGCCATTTTGACTGCACATAGTCTGCCCAAAAAAGAGATATGTTATGTGGTCCATATTTTTAGCAGAGACTTTATCTGTGCCAAAATGTGGGGATTGTTGGCCTGGTTTAATGTTTTGTAAGTAGGAGTGATGTGAATTCCCAAATATTGAAGACCCTGGGGGCACCATGACAACGATAATTGGTTTTGGAGGGACCGTGCCAGGTCTGGGGTCAGATAGATTGATAGTATTGAACATTTTGACAGGTTAACAAACAGTCCTGATAAGTTATGAAATATGTTAAGTTCTGATATAAGATTGGGCAATGCCACTAGTGGTTCTGATAGAAATAGTAGGACATTGTCCGCATATAGACTTACTTTGTATTCATTGGGGTCTTTGGTGTATCCTTTGATGTTGTTTCTGATGGCACGTGCAAGAGGTTCAATAGCAAGGGGAATAATAATGGTGATAAAGGACTCTAGAGAGGGGGGAAAAATCTGAGTTGTGTCTGGGAGTTTAATCCTAGTTTGTGGTTGTTGGTATAGGGCTTTAAAGCCTAGAGTAAATGTATCAGAGATTACAAATTTAGGTAAAAGATAATTCAGGTATGACCAACTGACGCTGTCGAAAGCCTTATGTATACCTAAGCTAAGGAGGCATAGTGGACGGGAGAATAGGTTTGAGTCTTGGATGATATTTGTGGCCAATCTGATGCCTGTAATTTGTCTACTGGGGATAAAGCCTGTTTGATCTACGTGGATCAATGAAGAAATAACTCTAGCTAGTCTATCAGCGAGCACCTGGCCAAAGATTTTAATGTTGTTATTTAGAACTGATATGGGGAAGAAACTCTGGGGGAGCGTGTGGTCTTTGTGGGGTTTTGGTATAAGGGACATATTTGCCAAGAACATCTCATAAGGGAATTGGTTACCTTGTAATACATGGTTAAACAATTTAGTGAAATAAGGGGGGTTAATATGGGTGAGTGCATTTTTTATAATAAGTGGTTGAGTAGCGATCTGGGTCTAGGGCAGTGGATGTTTTAAGAGATTTGAGAATATTAGAAATCTTCAATTCTGTACATGGGGTGTTCAGTATTTCAGTTTGTTGTGCGGTTAGTGTGAGGAGTTGAATCTCATCTAGCCATTTAGTTGAATTCAGATTTAGAGGGTATTGTGGGGCTGAAAGAAGATTTTTATAAAATTTGGAGATGATCTCCATGACCTCAGAGGGGTGTGTGACTAGATTCCCCTTATTATTGTGTAGTTTATATGTGTGAGGGGAATTTAATGATTGGTTTAATTCACTTGCGAACATGGTAGACGTCGTGTTGCCATGAAGGAGGAATTTGGCCTTAGAGAATCTAAGTTGTTTTTTTGTGTCTATTGAAGGTAGGGTATCAAGTGCCTTTCTTTTATTTCTTATCTGTTGAGATAACTCTTGGGATGTACCGTTAATTTGTACATGTTGGCATTCATGGTTCCCTCAATGAACTGTAGCTCCCCAGTGCTGGCAACACTCATGCAGCCCTAGACCATGACACTCCCACCACCATGCTTGACTGTAGGCAAGACACACTTGTCCACACGCTTCACACCATCTGAACCAAATAAGTTTATCTTGGTCTCATCAGACCACAGGACGTGGTTCCAGTAATCCATGTCCTTAGTCTGCTTGTCTTCAGCAAACTGTTTGCAGGATTTCTTGTGCATCGTTTTTAGAAGAGGCTTCCTTCTGGGGTGACAGCTATGCAGACCAATTTGATGCAGTATGCGGCATATGGTGTGAGCACTGACAAGCTGACCCCCCACCCCTTCAACCTCTGTAGCAATGCTGGCAGCACTCATACATCTATTTCCCAAAGACATCCTCTGGATATGACGCTGAGCATGTGCATTCAACTTCTTTGGTCGACCATGGCGAGGCCTGTTCTGAGTGGAACCTGTCCTGTTAAACCGCTGTATAATCTTGGCCATGCTGCAGCTCAGTTTCAGGATCATCTTCATGTAGAGCAACAATTCTTTTTTTTCAGATCCTCAGAGAGTTCTTTGCTATGAGGTGCCATGTTGAACTTCCAGTGACCAGTATGATAGAGTGAGAGAGAGAACACCAAATTTAACACACCTGCTCCCCATTAACAGACCTTGTAACACTAACAAGTCACATGACACCGGCGAGGGAAATTGAGCTAATTGGGCCCAATTTGGACATTTTCACTTATGGGTGTACTCACTTTTGTTGCCAGCAGTTTAGACATTAATGGCTGTGTGTTGAGTAATTTTGAGGGGACAGCAAATTTGCACTGTTATACAAGCTGTGCACTGATTACTTTACATTGTAGCAAAGTGTCATTTCTTCAATGTGGTCACATGAAAAGATATAATAAAATATTTACAAAAATGTGAGGGGTGTACTTTTGTGAGATACTATATATGGTCTCCGACCAACCAAGGGCGAGTCCCAATTGTCCATGCGGGTCAGCGCAATGCAGACAATGTACATATCAGACTTAAGCATCAGCCAAGCAATAGACGTACTGAGGTAATGTGCAGCAGGTGTCTGCTACATCCAGAGGTGCAGCTTCAGGCTGCACGAAGACACAAGGTTCTCAGTAATTATCCTACTCTGGGAAGCATTTTGCAAGTGTTTAGGGACACCTTCTGTGGCTCCTTGATTTCCACGTTGCCTTCTCCCATGGTTCCTATTCTGAGTAATCTGGAATTCGAGCCCAGTCTCCAGAACCCCTAGTTTCTCCACCTGGTGTCGGGCAGTCGTCTTCATCCCTGGGACTTATTGGGGTCAGATGGCAAACTCTCATCCATGGCACTTGCCACCGCTGTAGACCCCCCCCCCCCCCTCCTTAGACTTTTCGTGTGGTCTCCAGCTTCGGCACTTTCTCGGTCAATGCTCCCTTCTCCAGGCATCTCTCATCAGCTCACAGCTTGGAGAGTATTTGTTATAGGAAGGAGCTGACTCAGC
The DNA here is from genome assembly GCA_018402905.1 of Glandirana rugosa. Taxonomy (NCBI): domain Eukaryota; kingdom Metazoa; phylum Chordata; class Amphibia; order Anura; family Ranidae; genus Glandirana; species Glandirana rugosa. The sequence continues at coordinate 635,483 of BLSH010258084.1, read as the reverse complement.
CCAGCCTTTCTACCATTTATGCTGCCCTGATTTCACTGGAGACGACTTTTGACCTTGCTATACAGTTTTCCAAAAATCCTCCACTTTGCCCAGAAATCCTCCATGACCACTTAGGTCCAAGAGACAAGTTATAAGATTCTGACGAGATGGTATAGGGTCCCCATGACCTTACACCACATTTTTCTGCAGGTACCTGACACTTGCTGGTGGTGCAACAGGGTTTGTGGCACAATGTTACACATTTTCTGGGCGTTACCAAAACTTAGACCATTTGGCAAGAGGTGGCTAGTACTATCAAACACTTAACTAATGTAATGCAACCCTGCTGCATTCTTGTTGCACCACCCTCAACGGCCCATCAAAACATACAAGACCTCTCTTACCATTCAGCTATTAAATGCGTAGGGTTGCCACCCCATCCCTTTAAACCCGAGAACACATGTATTGCACAGGTTCTGAGGCTAATTTAATGCAGATAAGGCACCAAATGAGTTTAATTACCACCTTAATCAGCCCACAGAATCTGTGTAATTCATGTGTTCGGTTTTAAAGTGATGAGGTGGTAACCCTATAAATGCGGCCAAAGTGTGCATTCCCTTATGCTGGAGGTCTGTACACCTGCCCTCAAAGTCTCTCTGGTTTTCCAAAGTCAATGAACTCAGGGACATGGAAGATCTTACGGCTACACTCAACAACCAGGAGGAGTCCTTTCGTGACACTTGGGAGGCCCTGGCAATATTTTGTTTTTACGGATGTTTATTTACACCTGGCTGATTTGCCCTGAGACTTGCTATGAGGCCCTGGGTGAGAGAATTTGCTTTTCTGGTTCTTAATGTCCTCTCTCCTCCTGCTTTGGGCTTGTGGCCTTTTCTCTTTATGCTTTGCATGTTCTTTTTTCCATTTTGTTGCCCTTTCCATTCCCCTCCCTTCTTCTGATTTCCCCCATTATATACACCTTTCCATTCAGCTCGGAAACTTTTCCCAGCAGAGTTTTTTTTTTTTCTTGTGTACCTGATTATGTTGTCTAGACTTTACTTTCTTATTGGGCTATCCTATATATGTTGGGAATCCTGGAGATGTTTTACGCTGCGCTTTCTCTGTTCCTACCCGCCCAACTTAGAAATCCTTTTGTCCATGCTCTGTTTTGTTGAGCTGCCTGTGTAGCTCAGTCATTGTGTATGCATTACTCTTGTTTTGGTATGTATAATGCAACTTATGGTTAAATAAAGGAATGTTACATAAAAAAAGGGTGGAACTCTGCTTTAAGGATTACCTAAAGCTTTTATTATAAATTTTGACTTAGATGCATGACATTTTTGCAATGACAACTGACATTTTTCAGCAGAAGTCATCTGTGGGGAAATAGTTTGCAGCTCTATTTCATGCACGTGCTGTATATTATTTTCTACATTATTAAATTATGAATATATTTTACACAGTTGATTTATGCTTAGGGGTCATTTAACAAATATAATAACTAATGAACACTCTATGTAAAGTGTGATGCATTATTTAATGCTTGTTTTCCTCCCCTCCTAGTAAACTGTTCCACAGCTCCATCTGGGTATTTGTAAAGTAACGCTTCAAAACATTTCCCGTGAACCGCCCAGCAATCAGTTTTAAAGTATGACCTTGTTCTGACACTTCTTTTCCAGAGCTTTACTTCCTTCCTGTACTGTGCTGAGCCCATGAATGTATCTGAAAGTTTCTGTTTTCTGTTCTCTCCTCACTAGTTTTACCTCTGCAAACAGGACTTAAGAGTTAAGATTATTCAAACTTCCCCCTCTCTACATTCTTCCACTTCATAAAATCCTCACCTCTTTTCAATCACAATTACAGAAACCATTTTTTTCACAAAGAACCCCATACCTAATTTTTGGGAAAGAACAGACAGAGAGAATGGCAAATTACAATTGCTGAGATTTCTTGCAGTGCTGCCCTTTTTTCCCCTTTGCAAGAGAGCAAAGGAAGGGCAAACGCACAAGGGGATGGCCAAATCAACGTATTTACTACAATGTCCTCTTGTGCTTTACATATGAAAAACATTAATACCAAAAACGTAAAGTGTTACTTAACCCAGAACAGTAAAATCAGTGTGTATATGCAGTAAAGCTTGCTTGTTATACTCACTGTGGAACCTAAGGGGTTAATCCTCTGCATTGTGTAAAAAGGCTGTTCCTATTTCCTAATATTTACAGAGCTAGGGGACAGGCTGCACATGCACAGTTTGGTGTGTATTGCTGGAAAGTTTTCTTTTTCTTGGGAGAGGGCATGTGATCAGCACAGGGCCAATCAGCACTGTCCAGACAGAGGGTCAGGGGTCCTGTATTCTCAAAGGACAATTGTGGGAGAATGAAAAGTGTTTTCCAGGAAACTGAATCTCTCTTACTTGCCTTATCCCTCTATAGTGTATATCCGTGATCTGCAAACTGTTGCCCGGGGGCCAGATGCGGCCCTTTGCTTGCTTTTATCTGGCCTTTGGGGCACTATTTCATCCACTTATACCAACAATGGAGCATAACCCCCCCCCCCCCACTGATGCCAATGAAAGGACACAATTCCTCCCAATGGCACCAATAACGGGGCAAAATTCCTCCCAATTGCACCAATATTCCTCCCAATGACACCAATGATGGGGCACAGTTCCTCCTGATGACACCAATGATGGGGCACAGTTCCTTCCGACAACACCAATAATGGGGCTAAATTGCTCCCAACGACACCAAAGATGGGGCGTTGTTTTTTCCTACTGATTTTGGGAACCTGTTCTACTCCAAATGATCTCAGTCCAGACACCGAAAAGTCCGCAGGACAGTAAACTGGCCCTTTGTTTAGAAAGTTTGGAGGCCCCTGCGCTATATGTTCACAGTCATTCACAGTCATTAGGCAAACACGACTAAGAAATATCTAAATGGCTAGGGTAAACCCTTTCAAACCCCAAAAAATATCCTATACAAAGAGAAGCTGCTGAATTGGCTTGACATCCAGGCAGCAGCATCTTCAAAAATATTTGAGGTTAGCATATTCCTTTCAGCACAAGTTTCACCAAAAATCTATTTACTTATATTTACTACTAGCAAACAGCTACCTGTTCGTTGACTGAGATGCAATTCCTACATCTCAGTAGTAAGAATAACCAATATTAATGAGACCATACTGTGATGATAAACAGTATGGAATATAAAATACAGAGAAAAACATTCAGAGTGAAGTGGTGTAGTATAAATAATGCACTGTCTGTTCACAGTCTGGAGAGCACTGCAAAAAGCACAGTGTACAGAGATCTCATTTCATTATTCATTCATTAAGACGAGGTGATCGATGGGCGTTATGAAAGACAAAGTGATCGATTAACGTTATGTTTCACCTCGGCTGCGTTCATTTGCAGGAAATTAAGGTGGAATCTGGTCCAGGTTTTACCAGCCACCTTGGCAGGGTGGGTTCCGGACTGGATTTTGCGGTCCACTTGTATACATCAACATGTGGTATAAAGAAAGCTGACCTGGATCAGATAATGGCTCTGATCTGGGACTCAGGAACCATCAAGTCTGAAAAAGCTTATGAAATGAACTTTACTTTGTGACTGAAAAAGGTTTGCATCATCTTGGTTTTGTGGGTGACTGGGAGAAGCCCTTCACCTCTGAGTTAGGAAAACTTAAACTGTTTTGTTAGTGCCTGGATGGCAAGGATTTATTTTCTGTTTAGTTTATTTGATTTACCTGCAACCTTTTAAAATAAACCTGGCTACAAGTCAGATTTTTAAGAAAATATGTGAACTACCTTTTTCCCAGGGAAGGTGATCCCCATTGAGCTTATCCCTCACAACACTCATCATACTACACTATACAGTCCAGTATACTCAGTACATATACTTTCCACATCTTACACCCATAAGGCTTACCTGTAGGTACCGAGAATATCTCCTTGCACAATTTAGGAGATATTCTCTGTATACGCTTGCGCTGATGTCATCGGCATATGTGCAGTGAAGAAACAGACCGACGCGCTGTGTTTTCACTGGGATTGTGTCGTGAATGGGGGCTCCCGCGCGCAAAAGTGACGTCATGCAACTCCGGCCAGTCACAGAACCAGAGTCCGTGGCTCCAGAAGAAAGAGGGGTGAAGATGGACTGCACAGGGGACAGCGCGGGCGTTGATTGCAGGTAAGCGGCACATAATGGGCTAGTATGCGATGCATACTAGCCATTATGCTTTTACTTTGCAGGGAACTAAAGAGGAAGTAAAACCCATCAGGGTTTACTTCCTCTTTAAGCTTGGCCCAATTGCTGCACATGACCTATCTGACCTCCCAATTGCTGGCTAAACTCTGTTATGTGAGAGGGTTTGGGTGGTGCTGCCTTTCATTTTATTTCTGAGTCTTGTCTTTCACCACTTGAAGGCCCCCTAAGGGTCCTTTCAAACGTGTGGAGCCCATTTTGATGGGCCGCGCTGCTCAGCGGGGATCCGTCCGTTGATCCCCACTGAGCCCCCCACTGGAATGACAGGTCTGTCTCTGCATGGAGTGCAAAGATGGACCTGTCAGAGCTCCGCTGTCCTCTATGGGGGATTGGATGAACACGGAGCGTCTGTCCGTTTTCATCTGACCCAATCCGCCAGACGGATGAAAAATAGGGTTTCCATCCGTCTGGATTTAGCATATCGTAGCGGAACGGATATCAGCGGACATGTCACCGCTGACATCCGTCGCTCTGTAGGAGTACATGGAGCGTCCGTTCAGGTCGGCCTGAAAAACTGACAGGCAGACCTGGACGGTCCGTATGTGTCAAAGGGGGCTTAACCACTTGCCGACCGTCAACCGCAGGTTGACGGCGACAAGTTGGCTCGATAAGGCAAATCGCCGTCATACGACGGCGGCCGCGATCACGAGCGCCCCCTAGGCGCGGGTACTGCAGCGGCATTCGACACAGGGCCGATCAATCATCAGGGCCAGGCCTATGATTTTTGGCCTGGCCCTTCCGATCGGCCCTGCCAATGACATTACTCCTCTGCCTCTGAAATGTAAACAGAGGCAGAGGAAGTTAGCTCCCCTTCCTCCCTGACGCCCTTTTCGGTTTCAGAGAGGAAGAAGGAGCATCAAAAAACGTGAGTTGCACAACAGCACACTGACACCAGGTCACATAGGCACATTTATCCCCTTGATCACCCCCTGACCGCCCCCCAGTAAACCCTTTCACTCCCTGTCACCCCCTGTCACAGTATCACATAGTGCAGCGATCTGATTTTTACCGATCGCTGTACTTGTGACCCTTGTGATACTAATCAATGTTAGGTTAGGCTAGTACTAGGCCTAGTTAGGTGAAAATACCCCCCCTTGCCCCCCCCCCAATAAAGTTTTTAACCCCTTGATTGCCCCCTGTCACCTGTGATCACCGTATAAGTGTCACGGATGACGCTAGCTAGATAGATCGTTTTTTTTTTCAATCAGATTACCCGACGTATATACCTTTTATACGGTTTTAACCCCCGATCGCCTGGCGGTGGCCCCAGTTAGGTTTTAGTGTGCGTTAGGGTCAGTGTAAACGACAGGCAGGGTCAGTTCGTGAGGTACTCTGACACGCACGCACACACATTAGGTAGGTGCTAGATATTATTGTAATATCTGATCAGAGCAATATCTGCGATCTGATCAGATATATATTAGCATCCCCCTTAGATTAGGGTTCTAAAAAATGCAGTGTTAGTGGGATCAGCCCAGATAACTGCTAACACCTGCGTTTAGCCCCTCTGCCCAGCCCAGCCCACCCAAGTGCATGATCAATAGATCGCTGTCACTTACCAAACACAACACACATATCTGCAGCCTTCACAGAGATCATGCCCGATCCCTGCGAATTCTGCATTCTGCGAAGTTGTGGTCCCTGCTAGAGCCAGGCGTACCAGACCCCGTTCTGCTGTCACTGATGTGCGTGAACCGCGGGGCTCTCGTATGCAGCAGAGAGCCAGTACTAGTGCTGCTACCCATTCTGGTGACCTGGCAAGCACCAGCGGATTAGTACCCCCTGGACCTAGACGAACCAGCACTGCAGTAACACTTGGTGACGTGGCGAGTCCCATAAGTGCAGTACAAGCTGGTGTGGCTACCACGAGTAATACCCCGCAGCCACAAAGAAGACGAACACAGGCCCGCAGAACCCATAGCACCCTTCCTGACGCGCTTGCAAACCCTGATTGGCAACCCCCCACTGATGCAGCGCCCGTACTTCCCCCATTCACTGGCCAACCCGGAATCACCGTGAATACAGCTGATTTTACGGCCACTGATTTTTATTCGCTGTATTTCACGGAAGATCTCTATAGATCTATTGTGGACCAAAGCAATTTATATGCTGGTCAATTCATCGCCATTAATCCCCATTTGATACTTGCCAGAGACTGGAAACCAATCACGGTTCCAGAGTTTAAGACCTTTCTGGGCCTTTCCTTCCTAATGGGCATAACTAAAAAATCTGAATTGCGGTCATATTGGTCCATGCACCCAATTCACCATATGCCCGTGTTCTCTGCTTGCATGTCCAGGGCACGGTACGAGCAGATTTTGCGGTTCATGCACTTTAGTGATAATGAACTTAGTCGTCCATGGGGTGACCCTGAATTTGACCGGCTCTACAAAATTCGGCCCCTCATAAACCATTTCAACCAGAAGTTCACCACACTTTTTATTCCCAACAAAGTTGTGTGCGTGGACGAGTTCCTGGTTAAATTTTCTGGCCTTGCTTTCAAGCAGTTTGTCCCCAGCAAGCGTGCCAGATACGGGGTCAAGATGTATAAGCTCTGTGACAGGGCCACATGCTATACACATAGTTTCCTGGTTTATGAGGGCAAAGATAGTCAGGTAGAGCCGGAAGGATGCCCAGACTACATAGGGAGCACTGGCAAGATTGTGTGGAGCTTGGTGTCACCCTTATTCGGAAAGGGGTACCACTTATACGTGGACAATTATTACATGAGCGTGCCACTGTGTCACTTATTTGATCATCAGATTGGTGCATGTGGCACCGTGCTTCCCCCAATGGCTTGTAGAATCCTCTTAGTCAGGGGGAGAGAGCCTGCGCTAAGTGTAATAATTTGCTCGCGGTGAAGTGGAGGGACAATCGGAATGTTTTCGTTCTGACCTCCCTTCATGCAGAAACAACAGTGCAAATGTCTACAGCGACTGGTCTTGTGGAGAAACCCCTCTGTGTCCACGAATATAACCTAAATATGGGAGGGGTGGACCTCAATGATCAGTTACTGGCGCCGTACCTAATTGCCCGTAAAGCGAGACGCTGGTACAAAAAAGTGTCTCTATACCTTTTTCAATTGGCTTTGCTGAACGCTCGTGTCTTTTTTTTTTAAATTTCCTTTATTTTTATTTTTCATTAATTCATACAATATAAACAATATTCAATTGAAATACAAAGACATAAATAGTATTACCACTTATACCACCCCTTTTTTTCTTTCTTTTCCTTTCCTCCCTCCCTACCCCCCAGCCCCCATCCTCAGCTAGGTTGTATCTTTACCCCCTTCTATCACCATCTCCTAACCATCTTCCTCTTACTTTACTTAGTAAGTACATCTCTAAATCTTAAACCTTCCCACTCTATCCATTTACCCCAAACCTTTTCAAATACACTAATCTTCCCCCTTCCAAGGTATACCATTCTTTCCCTCACAATTGTTGCATCCACCCTCTCCTGCCAGCTCTTTAATGACGGTGGGTTGACATCCTTCCATTTTGAAGTAATTTGTTTCCTCGCCTGGTATAGACATCTCTCCACTGCCAGTCTCTTATGTCCCATCCCTCCCCCTCCTTCCAGGTAACCCAAGATGCACAGGACCGGGTCCCCGACCAACACCAGCCCAAAGACCCGGTTGATCTTGTCAAGGACCCCACTCCAATACCTGTGCAGCCTGGGGCACCTCCAACTCATATGGATCAGGTCGCCGGTCGTCCCCCTGCATCTTGTGCACAGTGCGTCCTGGCGACCCCCAAATTGATATAATTTTTTGGGGGTATAAGGGGTCCTATGGAGAATATTCAACTGGGTCCAATTCCGTGGAGAAGAAAAGGTTATCCTGCTCGGCAAAGCCACAATATCTTTCCACTGGTTGTCCGATAACGCCCCCACGTCTACTTCCCATTTTGCTTTTAACTGGGTCATTTGGTCCATTCCTCTCCCTCCTGGACCCAGCTTTTGGTATATGTCCGAGATTAATCCTTTCTGAGCAGGTGCATCCAGAACTCTCCTCAAAAAGGGAATCTCACACCACCTTGGGCTCCCCTCTTCTCTAAACTGAACCGAGATGGCATGCCTCAACTGTAAGTATTGAAAAAATTCTTTATTCAATATACCAAATTCTTCCCTCAATTCTTGAAAGGGCTTCAAATTATTCCCATTAAACAATTGTCTCAGTCTATTCACCCCCTTCCGCTTCCAGTTTTGAAACCCCTCCAATTCGGCCAATTCCGGTAATTTCTCGTTATCCCACAGCGGTGCAAATTCACTAAACCCCGATATCCCAATATCAACTTAGCCGTTTGCCAGACTTTTAATATTAATGTTCCCACTGGGCATTGGTTCAGGACCCCCACTGATTCCGCCTCTAGTGCTCCCAACCATGACAAGTGAGGAGTGTAGGCCTGAAGGGGACGCATGCTATAGTTTGTGCCAGATGCACTCATCTCCCCCCCCAATTGTTGCAGCTGGGCTGCCAAGAAATACGCCCATGGGTGCGGGACCCCCAACCCTCCCTTGTCACTAGGGAGCTTGAGGTGTCTCAGCCCAATCCTAGCACATTTACCCTTCCATATCAACACTCTGAAGAGTCTCTCTACCCTCTTAAACCACACCCCCGGGATCCATATAGGGGCATTGTGTAAAACATGTAGCAGTTGTGGGAGCCAAATCATTTTCCACAAGCTACGGCCTGTTACCGTTAAAGGGAGACGCCTCCAACTATTTGTTTTCAACCTGAATTTTTTCAATAGGGGTTCCAGGTTCCTTACTATATAATGCTTGGGATTCATTGAAACAACTATACCCAGATATTTAAAGGAGGTCACTGTCTGTAAAAGGGGCATGCCCTCCGGTAGGTTCTCCACCCGCCCATCTAGCGGGAGGAGGGCCGATTTCTCCCAATTGACCAGAAGGCCCGACCAGGTTCCAAATTAATTTACCAGCTTCATTGCTGTTGCGAGTGATCGGCCTGTGTCTCCCAAATAGAACAGAATGTCGTCTGCAAACAACAATATCTTTTCCTCTCCTGATCTTCTTTTGAACCCCCGTATTCCCGCTCCCCCTTACTGCTATCGCCAAGGGTTCAACTGCTAGAGCAAACAACAAGGGGGACAACGGACAACCCTGCCTTGTCCCCCTTGTTAATAGAAAATAACCTGACAGCCTCTGGGCTATCTTTACTCTAGCCTTGGGGTTCTGATATAGAAGGCCCACCCAGTTCAAGAACCCAGGTCCTATATTGAATGCCGCCAAGGCCTCCCACAAATACCTCCACTCCAAACTATCGAAGGCCTTGACGGCATCCAGGGACAACACTGCCCTCGAACCAGGCTCCTCAGGAGGGACCTGCAAATTCAAAAACAACCTCCTAATGTTCAGGGCAGTGGACCTCCCTGAGATGAACCTACATTGGTCCAAATGGACCAATTTGTGCATTACCTTGCCAAGTCGCTTCACCAGCACCTTGGCTAACAACTTCACATTGGTGCACAACAGGGAGATAGGTCTATAAGACACCGGTTGCTGCGGGTCCTTCCCCTCCTTGGGGATAAGAACTATGGTGGCTTCGGTCATAGATGCCGGCATCACTCCCCTCCTTATCGCATCGTTAAGAGTCGCCAACAACTCCGGAAGCAGAACCCCAGCATATTCTGAGTATATTTCATTTGGCAGTCCATCCGGACCTGGGGTTTTGTGTTTAGGGGCCTGAACTACTGCCTCCTCCAATTCTTCCAGGGTTATTGGTGAGTCCAACAGTGTTCTATCCTCCTCTGTTAACTTTGGTAAATATTTAAGTTTTTCAGAAACTCTTGTATTTCTCTTTCCTTACTCCCCACTTTTAAACTGTACAGATCCGTATAGTAATTTTTAAAGATGTTTAGTATTTCCGCCTGGCACCTGGTGGTGGGGCCCCCCCCCCCCGGGTCCCAACAGAGCTAATACTAAATGTCTGTCTCTCCTGGGACCGCGCCAGGAGGGCCAGCATGCGCCCGGCAGACTCTCCTTCTCTAGGGACACCATCCGGTAAATCCCCTGGGCTTCAATCCAGCTGCCCAGGTTCTCCGGTGTAGGATCCTCCACATAGGCCCTCTCAACTTCCTTTACCCTCTGGATTACTTTTTGTTCCCATTCCACACTTGATTTTCTTTTTTTTGAGATTTGATGTATCAGGAGCCCCCTCAGGAAGGCCTTAAGGGTATCCCATATTAAGCCCTGACTGGCCGTACCTCTATTTAATTGTAAAAATTCTTGTAATTTAGATATTATATGGTCCTTCGGAGCTATTCGTTTTAACCATTGTGGATTGAGCCGCCAGTCCCTGCTCTGGGGACCACCGCCCATCTCCACAACCACAACCACCGGGGAATGATCTGAAAGGCCCCTTGCTTCATATCTAACATCCGCAACCCTCGCAGCCAGTTCATCGTTCCCCAAAGCCAGATCTATCCTTGAGAGGGAAGAGTGGACGCCCGAATAACAAGAGAAAACACGCACCCCCGGGTGGCGTTCCCTCCAAATATCCCTTACTCCAGTTTCTCTTAGTATTTCATATAGTGGGGCCTGACAGGACTGACAGGATCCTTCCTCAAATTCATGGAAGAGATCGTCACAGCCCTTCTGTATCCAGATGGTGCTGCACCCCCTGTTCACAATGTGAATGCAGTTAGCCGGCTGCATGGGAGGCACTTTCCAAGCCTCCTCCGTGGTACCCCAGACCAAAGAACACCCCAAAAGAGATGTCGTGTCTGCAGACGACGCGGATACAGGCGTGACACCCGCAGTTATTGCAAAACCTGTCCTGACCAGCCTGATCTCTGCATCAATGACTGTTTTGAACGCTATCACACATTAGTGAATTATTAGCATAGGGTGCAGCAGACACAGCGATAGGCACACTGACATAGGGTCTTCAAAGATGCCAGTGCATTTTGAGAGACCCAAACCTGGAACCGATTTTTAGTTACAAAAAAAAAAAAAGGCGTACCAAAAAAAAAACCCAAAAAAATAAAAAAAATTTAAAACAACAAAAAAAAAGTTAAAAAAACAAAAAAAAATATATAAAATAAAAAAACCAAAAACAGTTGTACGTTTCTTTTTTTTCTCTCTCTCTCATTTTCTCTCTAATCTCTCTCTGTTCTCTCTCGATTGTTAATATTTCGTATGCATACCTGTTTGTTACTGTTTTTATCATGTTTTCTTTGCAGGTATGTAATTTTTTATGTTAATGCTTACCTGTAATGTTATATTGTTAATGTGTTTTATAATTTTTTCTTTTTAGCAGGTATGTAATGTTTTTATGTAACTGTGTTTTATTAATTGTTTATTCCTTTTCAGGTACGCCATTCAGCTGCAGCACTGATTTATTAATGGTGACAGCAAAAGCGTTTGCTCCCACCATTCATAAAGCAGCGACTCCAGCGCTGTTGGTGGTGATTTCACCACCACAGTTAAAAATAGAGCAAATATACCGGAGCATAGGGGCAGTGGGTGGAAATTGGGGTGGATTGCCCCTATGCTCCGGTATATTTTTTTAAAAAGTGGCTATGCCCACCATTAGAAGTGGGAGGATGAAGGGAGGTTTTCTAATGGTGGGCTTACCCACCGATTGATTCTTTTTTTTCATGAAAAAAAGAACATTACTATATATGCCCAACAAGGACCCGCGACATACTAGTGTGTTGCTGGTCTTCTCAGGCTATCCTGTCCCACCGGGGAACGTGAGAATGCAGCTGGTGGTTCCGCCAGCTGACCATAGAGCTGATTGAAGACTAGAATGGCTCCAATCATCTCCATGGCTTAAGAAACCGAGCATTTTGTGACTTCGGTTTCGCCAGATATAAACAGCGCCATTGGGAAATTGGGGAAGCATTTTATCACACCGATTTTGCTGTGGTCAGATGCTTTAAGGGCTGGGGAAAGATCTAGAGTTTAGTAG
>BLSH010258084.1:593808-611322 GCA_018402905.1 Glandirana rugosa | reverse complement strand
GAGGTCGACCCTCTGCAAGTCGTTCCAGGCCGGCGGACGACTAGCTGACGTCATCAGCAGGCGGCCGGACCTTGCTGAACGTCTCCCAGCTGGAGGATGTATAAAAAGCATGGAGGCAGCCATTAGTGCTGCAGATGGCAGGGGAGAGACACAGGCTGAACACTCTACCAAGGTATGTAATAGCAGCTGCAAAGGGATAGATTAAGAAACAGGCAGGAATTGTGTGCAAATGATGTGTGCTGTTATCTAGATGGAGGGCCACACATGCTGCAGTAAACAGGTGTGATGGAACGAACTGAAAGTCACAGTATATGGGAAGGACGTTGAATGTGGGAGTCCATTTAGTAAGTATAGGATTGTTCAAATGATATAGTATAACTGTAAAGTTATTAGAGTTAAAAATTCTCTGTATTGCGTGCTCCTCCTGCCTTCCTTGGGACCCCCTTTTTCCCTCCCCCCCTCCCCCAAAACCCCCCCCCCCCTCCCTGTTTTCCCTCCAGTCTCACTTGGGAGGCAGTTGGGGTCAGGCAGAACATGGCAATTGAGGTTGCATTCATATTGAACAGAGACATTTATCCTATACCATCACTTCAGATGGATAGGTTACTATTGGATCATTATAAACAGGACCTGCTAGCACACAGCAGGCAGCCAGACTGAGCATATACAATTTCTCTTCCCTTTCAGCTGCAACCTAAAGCACCAAACTAGTTAAAACTGAGTTTGAACAAGACTTGGGTCATTTCTCTCTCCCCCGCTACAGTTTATCTGTCCCGAGGTCTAAAAGGGGACGGTACCCTATGTCATTCATATAAGAAGTAAGCACAACTTTATACTAACAGGATATAATTATGTGATATAGTACCTAAAGGAAGTCGAATTATAAGATTATAAAAAGTTTATCTATTGGGATAAAATTATCCCCCCTTTTTTAAGATAAAAAAGTGGATCAATATATTACAAAGTATAAGTATTGAGCATAGTATATGGAGGTGATAATGGGATATAAACATATCAATATTATTTCAATAGTACATCCTCCCATGCTCGCCCCGGGGAACATCAGACCATAGGCCTTGATGGAGTGGCTTGAACACACAGGTAGGTGGCAGTGTTGGTGTGGGCCACACATATACAGTGAACAGTGTTGCATATAAGACAAATGTAACTAAATGTGATGATTTTGTCAAAAATGTACTACTATCTTTTTTCTATTATAGCAATACACAGCTAATACCGTGCATTCTCCTGAAGAAGCGGGATAACCGCGAAACTGGTCGGGAAGCACTAGTAGAATGACTGTGAAAAAATAACATTTAACTATTACCCACTACATGGGATGGTGATGTAATGAATGTGTAAAAAAAATTATTTTTTATATATATGTATGTACTGAATAAATATTTGTTTTTATACAAACAACTAGTTTGTGAGTCCATTTTGGTACCACGTAAAATCCCATAGCCCCCTTCTCTCTCCCCTAGTGGGTGAGTCATCCTATTCTCACATAGGACAAATATTTCTATATTGAACAGGGATGTAGGTACTTTATCTTAATGTAAAACAACGATATACTGAGCTTCACACATACACATAGAATCCCAGATGACCAGACTTGTACACAAAGATGCGACAATCGTATACAACAGGTCGTATGAATGACCATTGTATGCGAAATCGATCGTTAGTACGCGCGATTAGAACTGCCAACGTACGACGGTCGTACAACAGGAGTCGTATGAGCAAACTAGAAAACTTTGGAAGTACCAACAAGCGGTCATACGACCATTGTATCGTGTGTACAGAGAAGTTGGTCCAACACGTTGTACCTGCAAAAACACGCATCCTCCAAGTGAGGAACGCCGGAAGTGTCCGTTCGTGTAAACCTACGTTTCTATTTCACAATGCATATTTGTTCGTCTATTGGCAATTGAATTCAAATAGCGAAATGCAGCGACATTAGCAGCTTTTTCAATGGGATAATAATGAAGATGCATTGCTAGTGATACTCATGTTACGAATGTAATAAAAGCAGCAGTTCTGTAGTGATATTAATAGAATTTGTATTATTTTTAATCTCTTTTATTCTAGTTAACATTTCCCCAATATCAGAATCTCTGAAATATAGTAACTCCTTTAATTGAACTTGTTTGTGGTCCCTTGCTATTTGTTCTAACTTTTCTTTTTAATGTAACTGCCTACTTCAAACCTGTCATTTTCTTCAATAAACTTAGGCAAGCATTGTTATTTGAATTATCATTTATTTTTAAAGCATAAAGAACAGAAAATAAATTAGCAAAGCAATTTTTATGCAAAGAAAATATAACAGAAAAAAAACTGTTTCTTCACAGCAAAATGTGTTAAAGATTAAACAAACAAAAAAAATCAAAACAAAAATACAGAAAAATAAAAACATACCTCAATGGGGGTATTGGCCATAATCCCCAGACCATGGTTGTTGGTGGGGGCAGTGGGGAAAAAATTGCCACTGGCCAGCATGCTGGTGTGGTGTTTGGGTTGGGTGGTGAGATGTGGTGGAGGTGGAGGCACATTCTTGTGGAGCTCCGTGTACTCCGTAATGAGCCCCATCGCCCCCTTGAACAGCACCTGGCTTATCAGCTCCTCAGCCCTGTTCTGTTGGTATGGAGCCATTTTTTTAAGTTTCGCTGTTGCGTAGGCAGCGAATGACTCCCCCTGGTCCAGGTCCCTCTGGAGGATTTGTGTGGCCTGCTCAAAAAAGGAGGAAGATGCTTCATCCATATTATGGCTTGTCCTCTTCCTTTTCCTACCAACCTGAAGGGGAGGAATTTGCGACTGGCAAAGTTGGGAAGTGTCAGCTGCCTCCTCCTCAGTCACTGTCTCAGTGACACTTTCCTGTGTATAAAAAAGTGACATTATTAGAATATGTTTGTTTGTGTGGGTGATGAATCCAAACAAATTTACATTTCATGACTGTTGCTTATTGAATAATTAGAAATAACAAATACTAGCATTCTGGCACCAGTATTTTGATTTATCCTTAAAATGACTTTAGGCCACAAATGGGTTTGGATATAGAAACAAATGTGTTAAGACTAGAGTTGAGCGGACACCTGGATGTTCGAGTTCATCGGGCTCGGCAGAACCTCGTGAAAGCGTTCAGGTTCAGCACCGAACTTGACCCCGGACACCAAACCCCATTGAAGTCAATTGTGACCCGAACTTTTGGGCACAAACATGGCTGTAAAAAAGTAATAGAAAGGGCTAGAAGGCTGCAAAAGTGCCCTGCAAACAAATGTGGATAGGGAAATAACTTAAAATCACATAAAAAAAATAAAAATGGGAGGAGGAGGTGGATGTGGAGTAGGAACCTAGAGCTGTGACCGTGGCAGTGTAGGTGGAAGTGGCGGTGGTTGAGGAGGAGGAGGAGGTAGTCAACACTGTTTTTTGTTTGTTTGGTTTTTTTTTTAGAATTGGGGTAGCCCCCAAAATATTGAGACATATTCAAAAAAAAAAAAAAGGATAACAATGGCTGTGTGAGGCCGGTCTAAATGTCTATTCTGCACAAGGTACAGACAAATCTTGTGGGATCCATGCCTGATTCATTTTAATAAAGGTTAGCTTGTCCATGTTGGCTGTGGACAGGCGGCTGCGCTTGTCTGTGATAACGCCCCCTGCCGTACTAAACACACGTTCAGACAATACACTGGCTGCAGGGCAGGCCAGCACCTCCAAGGCATAAAGGGCAAGCTCAGGCCATGTGACCAATTTGGAGACCCAGAAGTTGAATGGGGCAGACCCATCAGTCAGTACGTGTAGGCGTGTGCACACATACTGTTCCACCATGTTTCTGAAATGCTGCCTCCTGCTAAGAAGTTGCCTATCAGCTGGTGGTGCTGTTTGTGGAGACGTGCTGCTGACAAAGCTTTTCCACATTTCGGCCATGCTAACCCTGCCTTCTGAGGTGCTGGCGGTGCCACAGCTGTGTTGGTGACCTCTTTCTCCTCCTCCTCTGCCTTCGCCTTGTGCTTCCACTGAGCCCCCGGTGTCATTTGGGAATGCCCTCAGCAGCGCGTCTACCAGAGTGTGCTTGTAGTCGCACATCTTCCTCTCAAGCTCCAGTGAGGGAATTAAGGACGGCACGTTGTCCTTGTAACGGGGATCCAGCAGGGTGGCCACCATGTAATCAGCACAAGTTAAAATATGGGCAACTCGGCTGTCGTTGAGCAGGCACTGCAGCATGTAGTCGCTCATGTGTGCCAGGCTGCCCAGAGGCAAAGACAAGCTGTCCTCTGTGGGAGGTGTATCATCTGTGTCCTCCGTATCCCCCCAGCCATGCTCCAGTGATGCCCACGAGCTGCGTTGGTTGCCACCCTGGTGTGAACAAGGTTCCTCCTCCTCCTCCTCCTAATCATCATCCTCATCCTCCTCATCCTCCAGAACTGTCCCCTGACTTGAAAATTTTTGACCAGGCCTATGCTGTTGCAGGAACCCAACCTCCGAGCCACTTGTGAATGACTGGCCTGATAACTGTGGAAATTACCCCTCTTCCTCCTCCTCTTGTGCCACATCCTCTTCCATCATCGCCCGAAGTGTTTTTTCAAGGAGACATAGAAGTGGGATAGTAACGCTGAGAACAGCATCATCAGCACTGGCCATGTTGGTGGAGTACTCGAAACACTGCAATATGGTACACAGGTCTCGCATGGAGGCCCACTCGTTGGTGGTGAAGTGGTGCTGTTCCGCAGAGCGACTGACCCGTGCGTGCTGCAGCTGAAACTCCACTATTGCCTGCAAGGTGGAGTTCCACCTTGTGGGCACGTCGCATAGGAGGCGGTGAGCGGGAAGGCCGAAGTTCCGCTGCAGCGCAGACAGGCGAGCAGCAGCAGGGTGAGAACGCCGAAAGCGCGCACAGACGGCCCACACTTTCTGCAGCAGCTCTGACATATCTGGGTAGTTGTTTTAGAAATTTCTGCACCACCAAATTCAGCACATGCGCCAGGCAAGGGACGTGTGTCAAACCGGCAAGGCCCAGAGCTGCTATGAGATTTCGCCCATGATCGCACACCACCAGGCCGGGCTTGAGGCTCAGGGGCAACAACCATTCATCGGTCTGTTGTTCAATACCCGTCCACAGCTGCTGCGCAGTGTGGGGTTTATCCCCCAAACATATCAGTTTTAAAAGAGCCTGCTGTCATTTCCCCCTGGATGTGCAGAAGTTGGTGGTGAAGGTGTTATGCTGAGCAGATGAGGAGGTGGTAGAGGAGGAGGAAGCGCAGTAGGAGGAGGAGGCAACAGGAGGCAAAGAGAAATGCCCTGCAATCCTGGATGGCGGAAGGACATGCGCCAAATGGCTAGCCGCCTCAGGCCCACCCGCCACTACATTTGCCCAGTGTGCAGGTAGCGAGATATAGCGTCCCTGCCTGTGCTTACTGGTCCACGTATCAGTCGTTATGTGGACCTTGCCACAGATGGCGTTGGGCAGTGCACACTTGATCTCGTCCCCGACTTGTTTGTGCAGGGAAGGGCTCGTCTGGAAAAGTAGTGGTGACTGGGAACCACGTACTGTGGGACAGCCACCGCCATCAGATTTTTAAAACTGTCCGTGTCCACCAGACGGAATGACAGCATTTCAAAGGCCAGGAATTTTGAAATGCTGGCATTCAGGGCCAGGGATCACGGGTGGGTAGGGTAGTACTTCCTCTTTCTCTCCAGTGTTTGGGAGATGGAGAGCTGTAAGCTTCCATGGGACCGTGTGGAAATGCTTGGGGACAGTGGCGGACATGGTGGCGTTGCTGTCACATCGTCTGTTTGCTGGGTGGCAGGTGACGCTGGCACTGTAGAGGTGGAGGAAGAGGCAGCAGCAGAAGAGGAAGCAGGAAGAGGCCGAGACCTTTCTTGGATTTTGAGGTACTTATTCCACTGCAGCAAGTGCTTTGCATTTAGATGCCTGGTCATGGAGGCTGTGCTCAGGTTTAGAACATTTGTGCCTCGCTTCAGCCTCTCATTGCACAATGTGCAAACCACTTGTGTCTTGTACTCAGCGCATTGTCTGAAGAACTGCCACGCCGGGGAACGCCTTTGAGCTGCCTTTGGTGTGCTAGGTCCCTGGGTGCGGTGGGTAGTAGCAGGCCTACTGTCTAGGGGACGCTCGCTCCGCTTTTGCAACCTGCTTCCTCTTTTGCTGTGCTGGTGCCTCTGTGCGACCACCACCTCTTCCCCCAAACTGCACACATCACTCGCATGACCTTCATTCCATGTGGGGTCTAGGACCTCATCATCCTCCACATCATTTTCCACCCACCCTTCACCACTGCCCTCCTTGTCAGTCTGCACACTGAGGAAAGCCACAGCAGTTGGCACCTGTGTTTTGTCATCATCATCACAGACGTGCTGCCGTGGTGTTTCCATGTCCTCATTCTGAACCAGAAGTGGTTGGGCATCAGTGCACTCAATGTCTTCCACTTCTGGGTCAGGGCTATGTGGGTGGCCCACGGAAAGCACAGCA
Source organism: Glandirana rugosa (assembly GCA_018402905.1). NCBI lineage: Eukaryota > Metazoa > Chordata > Amphibia > Anura > Ranidae > Glandirana > Glandirana rugosa. The sequence continues at coordinate 604,835 of BLSH010258084.1, read as the reverse complement.
GCAGAGTCATCAAAAAGCATAAGAGACTGCTGCATGGGGCTCAGACTGCTTGGCTGATTTACAAGGGGCTGAGGTGAAAGACAGATGGCCATGAGGTTCAGGTGCCAAATCTGAGCTTTCATCAAGGGAAGGAACTGGAGGCATCTACTATCGCCTGTACTTGTTCTGGCCTCACCGTTCATTGAGCGGCATTCGGGCCTACCATATAACGTTGAAGGTTACCTGAGGAAGGTGTTTCACTTGTGTGTATAGCTGGCACAGATCAACCACGTCCTCTCCTTGCAACAGGAGCTTCAGCAACACCACCAGCACCAGCATCACCACGACCACCACCACGTCCCTTATTTGATGCTCTCCTCATTCGGGACACAAATGTACTATGTAGCACTATTTATTAATACAAAAAAAAGAAGAATAAATTATTATTATTATTTAAAAAAAAAAAAAAGAAAATTGTAGCTGCACTTTTTCTTTTTGCGCAAGAAATGCACCACTCACACCATCAGCAGGAACCTCTCCCTACACCAGTATGAGATGATTATGGAACAATAATCTGTCTTTCACAGCACCAACAGGAACCTCTCCCTAATGCAGTAGGAGATGGCTTTATAACAATAAACTCTCCCTCAGAGCACCAACAGGAACCTGGCCCTAATGCAGTTGTAGTTGTTTTTGGAACGATAAACTCTCCCTCAGAGCGCCAACAGAAACCTGGCTCTAATGCAGTAGTAGTTGTTTTTGGAACGATAATCACTCCCTCAAAACACCAACAGGAACCTGGCCCTAATGCAGTAGTAGTTGTTTTTAGAACAATAAACTCTCCCTCAGAGCACCAACAGGAACCTGGCCCTAATGCAGTAGTAGTTGTTTTTAGAGCATAATCTCTCCCTCAGAGCACCAACAGGAACCTGGCCCTAATGCAGTAGTAGTTGTTTTTAGAACTATAAACTCTCCCTCAGAGCACCAACAGGAACGTTTCCCTAATGCAGTAGTAGATGGTTTTAGAATGAGAATCTCTCCTTCAGAGCACCAAGAGGAACCTTTCCCTAATGCAGTACTAGATGGTTTTAGAATGATAATCTCTCCCTCAGAGCAACAACAGGAACATTTCCCTAATGCAGTAGTAGATGGTTTTAGAATGATAATCTCTCCCTTAGAGCAGCAACAGTTACATTTCCCTAATGCACTATAAGATAGTTCTGAATGCTAATGTCTCCCTCACGGCACAGACAGGAACATTTCCCTAATGCACTATAAGATGGTTCTGATACGCTAATGTCTCCCTCACAGGACCGCAATGAAGGTCTCCTTAATGCAGTCTGAGATGGTTGTGAACGCTAATCTTTCCCTCACAGCAGCGGCATGAAGCTCTCCATACTCTAGTCTGAGACGATCTGACATGCGGCGCTACGTGACTCCAGCCCCATATAGAGGCTGGGTCACATGATGCACTGGCCAATCATACCCGAATACCGAACCCGATCCCGGACTTTTTTTTTAATGTCCGGGATCGGGTTCGGGGCACAGACACCCCAAAGTCCGGTACGGACCCGAATTTTACAGTCCGGGTTCGCTGAACTCTATTTAAGACTCAAATGTTTGGACAATAATGTTTAGTTCTTATCATTGCATTTTATCTTTACAATATGTTCACCAACACTATACCTGGGTCAAGACGGCCTCCTCCTCATCTTTATCCTCAGGTCTAGGAGCCATGGCCTCAGCAGAAGTAGAGGGAAGGGTGGAAAGGGATGGCCTAGCCTCAGAGGGATTTTTTAAAAACTGCAGGCTGTCAAAGTACCACAGCTTCGGTACATAGACAGCAGATGCTGCAGCTCCGGACCTATGGGAGTCTTGTACCTTTTTCACCTCCCTCCCATAGGTCATCCTGATGTTCACAATTTTTGTTCTTACATATTTTGCTGTAGCATCAGGATTGATAAGCTTGCACAGCTCCACCAATTGCTGTACAGCTGCCAGCCTTCGGGCCCGATTAAAATAGTTCTTCGTGTGGACATTCCACAGACTGGGGAGTTGCCTGTACATATCGATGAACTGTGGCAGGAAGTCTTGGGAGAAATAATTGTTGCTCATTATGCCTGCAAGACACAAGACAAAGCATCATGCAACTTCCCCCAGCATACCCCTAAAAGCTCCACCAAATCTAGGCCCCAAGCCAAGCAGTATAAGTCATTCTTCCCAATCCAATCATAACAGTATAGGCCTCTACCCACCTATATCAGAAGTTCCAGTCGAACCTTCGTTTGCACAGTGAACAGTTTCTTGCACGTTCGTTCTCACAGAACGGTCCCACCTACGGCCGTTTACTTGAGCGTTCGTCCATCTTTTATACACTGCGCATGCGTACCACTCTCAGGTGCGTCGTGTCGCTGGGGCGTGACACGTACCACCGCCTCCACGGAACGAACGATCTAGGATGAACGAGCTACGATCAATTGGGCAAAAACCATGGCGGATTTGCAGAGGAGCCAGTCTAGCAGACACCACAAAATGAGGGCCATCCCCATGACCAGGGCAGAAATGGTCGACATGGTGGGAATCATGGAGGCCAGGGATTATGATTGTAAGGGGGGGGATTATTCGAGGCCGAACATCCATAAGGATTATATCCTAGACAGGGTCATTGAGCGGCTGTCTCAAAAATATGGGGTCCAGCGGGCCAAGGATCAGCTCCATAAGCGCTGGTCCGATCTGAAACATTGGGAGGAAGACCAGCTGTGCTGGATCCATCGAATCCTTGAAAAAAGTAAGTAATATATTTTCGGAAACAATATGTAGGTGTAAATTCGGTGTCTGGATCTGTTCTTGGTCAAAGTAGCTAGAGTGAATTATCTGTGAATTTTTGAACTCTTTGTATGCCTTGGGGTTCCCAAATTTAATTTCCAAATCAAGCATGCTGTATATGAAGAATACCATTTTAGACTGTTTTCAGACATTCCTTTAGCTTTTGCACTTATGTTCTTTTGGTATTTTGCAACAGGGAAACAAAAAAACAAAGGACCCACCCCCCCAAGGGACCAACGGATGCTCCCACCCCTGGCCCGTCAGCAGAGGGGGAATCAAGCCCACCTTCACGCCCAGAAGGTAAGTGCTAAATGACAACTACACAAATTGTGCCACAGACAGGGGTGCTGCTAGGTGGACAAAAGGGTGGGGGTTTCAGGCCTAAATTAAAGGATAAGTATCACTTTACTGGCTGCTGACTGATTCATCAGTGTCCATTAATCCAGCCTTGCTAGTGCAGACATGGGGAGAGGATAGCCCCCAGTGCTGGAAGGCACACAAATACATATGATGGATATCAGACAGCCCACATCCCATAGGAGCGAGGTGGGGAGCAGCTGTAGGAGTTGATGAATGTTGCCACTTGTCAAGTATTTGGGCCGTGGAAAATGGCATCATCGTCTGTTTGTTGGTTTTTTTTTCAGAAAATCCTACAGAGGCCCCCCCCAAGCCAATGGAAGAAGTCCACCAGATGCACCCAGCCCAGCCCAATTGCAAGGTTGGTACACTTGAAAAATATCCTACAATGTATGTGTTGAACCTGTAGTGACTTTGGGATGCTCAATGAATGCATTTGATATTTTTTTTAGAAGAACCAGATTCAATTCAGATGCCCCAACATCCCGAGTCCCCAAGGGAACAAGCTGCAAGTGAGCCTGTCGTTTGCCCTTGTAAGTACTGTTCTAATATTGCTTCTTGTGTATTGACATGTCTATTGGTACATGGGACAGCAGACCGCAGTTAATCACCAACATACCTTTTTTACTTTGTTCTAAAGTATGGCCATGGCCTTTATTATTGTTGCCTTTAAAGTGGTTGTAAAGTGCCCCCCCTCCCCCCCAACCAACCCAAAAAAAATAGGCCCATCCAAGGCACAATCAGCTATTATGCAGCACATAATAGCTGTTTCTGAAATAGTTACCTTGGAACAAAGCTGTTGGAGCGGTCTAAGCACCCCGCTGTGACTGGCGACATCCTTCTTCCAGATCTGTGCCTCCATCCAATCACAGTGCGGGCATACAATACCAATCAATGTCAAGATATCACTTAAAAAAACTACCAAAATAGCACAAATCACTATGTTGGCCCTCAGCCACTTGACCATCATTGCCCTTATGCATTTTCCTCTACTTAACAGGTCATGAGCTTCCACAATGCACCATGGAAGACTGAGGAGGGAAATTCAGTGGTGCTATGGGGAGCTCCAGGACATCCAAAGGGCAGCGCAGGAACTCCAGAGGGCAGCGCAGGACCTCCAATGGTGACTGACGGATGTTGGGGTCATGCTTGCTAAATTTTAATTCTTCTTGCAATTGGGCTGATTTTTGTGGACCCCATTTTAGGGCATGTTGCCCGTTTGAAATGGCCTCATGAAAAAGAGTGAATGCATGTACTCTATCTCATCAGGGGTTTTCAAGTGTCATCTTTCTGGGTGGGAAGACACCCCCCTTCCTCCAAACTGGAGTTTTGTGGCGAAAGGGGTGTTGCATCTGCAAAATGTGTGAGTTGATCCCATCAGGGGTTCGAAGCTGACGCGTTTTGGGGTTGACCCCCTTTATCCAAGCTAGTGGAGTTTGGATAAAGGTGGCCACCCCCAAAACGGGTCGGCACAGAACCCCTGATGGGATCAACTCACACATTTCTCAGATGCAACCCCCCCATCAGCTTTATATGTTTGATATCTGTTTTTTACATGTTGCAAAGCACCTCAGAATGTGCAAGCAATATAAAGGTTTGATACTAACAGTGTGTGGCTTCTTCTTTACTTTATGTATGCCTGTGAGTTCCATAGGTCTTTACAGAGCAAATGTGCTCTTCTATGTGGTCAACACAGATGTAGTTCATCTCAAAACATTTAAACCAGTTGGTAATGCATCATGTTTTTGTTCTTCATGCATGGAATGCATGAACACCAAAAACATTGTGTGTTTGTGTATATGTAGCACAACCCCTGCACACAAAAATACTTTGCGGAAGCTGATATTGTGATCTCATGGAGAAATTAAGTTTAGATTTCCCTCTTGGAGCAAGTGCAAAAATAAAGCAAATATAGAATATCTCTTTTACACATTGAAAAACCACAGACAAGAGTACTTAAACTGAAGGATTCATTTATAAGGGTAATAAAACATTAAAGATCAGGAATCATGTTTTGCCAGGACACAGCCCCTCTCCCCACAAAATATTGCATATATTTGATACGCAAATCCCTTGCATTCTGGGTGGCCAAGGTAGCACGTCTACTCTGGAGGTCTGCCATTGCATCCAATGATGGACGACCTTCAGTGGATGTACTTGGGCCTGGCAGGGCTGCATCAACGTCAGTGGGCATGGTTGGGAGATAATTAGCGACATTCCTGCGTAAAAAATTATGCAGGATGCAGCACTACAGTACCACGTGATTCAGCTTATATAAGGCCAGGTTGATTGGCGTCAGAAAGAGACGAAACCTGTTGGCCAAAATTCCAAAGGCATTTTCCACCACCCTTCTAGCACACGAAAGTCTATAGTTGAAAATCCTCTGGTCAGGGGTCAGGTTTCATGGCTTCATAACATGTTCACCAAGCCCAAACGCCTCATGTGCAACAAAGACAAAGTTCAGACCCTCCACATTTTGGTCTGCAGGTGGCAAGTTGAGGGTGCCATTCTGAAGCCGCCTATAAATCTCTGTCTGCATGATCACTCCTCCATCGGAGTTGCAGCCATGCTTCCCCATATTCAGGTACAAGAACTCATAGTTGGCAGACACTATGGCAAGCATTACAATGCTGCAAAACCCCTTGTAATTGAAATAATAGGAGCCAGAGTTGGGTGGTGGTACAATCCGAACATGCTTTCCATCAATGGCACCCCCCGCAGTTGGGAAAATCCCATTGCTGCAAAAACTGAGCAGCAACTTCCTGCCACTGCTGGGGATTGGAAGGAAACTGTGGATAAAAAAAAAATTAGACTTTGCCAACAAACATAAAAATGTTCTTCAACATACAAATACAAGGGCAACATAAGGCTACACTTCCATTTCCAGCACAGTGGAGATGTATGACGTGTGAGAATCACAACCTACATAAAATAAACTTTTCAAATTACACTTTTCTAACAAGATTCTAACAAAAGAGATCATATGAGGTCAAATTAGTAGCAAATCAAGCAGGCCCTTGCACTACATGTTTTGGAGAATCAGTAGGGAAATGTCACCCGCAAAAGATGGAGAGTGTGTATAGGAGATTACATTTCTGGAGATACAGTAGTTTTAAATGATGATGTAAATTTTTGGGAGCATGGGGATTAGGTTTCACATAATAAGAACACCTCAAGCACTCAGCCTGGTTGGAAAGCCAAAAATAACGTTGCAAAAGTTTGTGTTTTAGGGGGATGAGGGGGGGGGGGCGCCTAAACTGCATCTGACATAAATAATTGTGGCATTACCAGGCTGAGTGGGCAGGGCAGCCATCAGAAATTTGGGGCCCCTTACACAGCTTTAGACCTGCCCCCTCCCTTCTGACCACCAACCTTACCCAGGGCCTTCACACTGGGCCATTCCACCACATCTGCCCACTGGCCAGGGGTGTACACATGTTGCAGCCCCAGTAGGAATGATATACCCTGTCACACTTACGAGATGTAGCCTGCCAAGCATGACCCAGTGAAGTGTGCAATGCACGCTAGTGTGAAATCTAAGGGCTTCAAAAAGCTGTGCACAGGCAACACAGCCTCACTCAATGTTGCAATAAGACCTTGTGCCAAAGCATAGGTGCTGCAGGTCCCAAACTTGAACCAGTTGTGGTCCAGGGGGTCCTCTCCATGTGGGCAAAGTTTGGTATTTTTCTCGCCTAGGGTTCAAGAGAATGGTCTCCCCAAACTGGATGACCCCCACCCATAGACTCCAATGTTAAAGACTGCTAAAGTCTTTGTCGTAAGTGCCCCTTGAGACACTGGGGCCCCTTATACCAGTACTGCCTATACCCCCTAATGGCAGCCCTCTGAGTGTGTATGGACACTGGACAACATGCTGGGGAGGCGTGTAGAGGAAAAAAAGGAGGTGAAAAAAGCTTAGAGCATGCATGAGGCCAAAGAAGACATTCACAGCATATTGTAATGTTGCTAATTAGGTATTGTCAAAAAGGGCAAATACTATATTATCAAACAGAACCACATAAAATGTGGTATTAACATGAAACATACCTTAATATAGTCCTTCTGCAGCACCTGAATGATGGCTGAGCATGTCTCCGGAATAATGACTCCAAGAGCCTGGGGGGAGATGCCTGTAGTGAACTTGAGGTCCTGGAGGCTTCTTCCTGTCGCCAGGTAGCGCAAGGTGGCAATGAGCCTTTGCTCAGGGGTGATAGCAAGGCGCATGCATGTGTCCTCCTTCTGGATATAGGGGGACACCAATGCCAAGAGGTGGTTAAAGCAGGGGTCCGTCATGCGAAAATAATTCCTGAAATCATCAGGATTATTCTCCTGGAGCACCCTGACTAAAGCCGTATGACCAAATTGATCACGGTTAAGTAACCAATTTTTGGTCCAACAACTCCTCTCCCTCCTTCTCCTATGTTGGTTTTGGGTCCAAGCCAGGACTCCTAGGCCAACAATAGCGAGATTTCTATCTCTAGAACTGAACATAGTTGACGAACGAACGGCCAGGAACGATCCAAAGAACGATCTGAAGAACGATCTGAAAGTCGCGAATCAACAAACACCAAACTTTAACTAACACGAAATTAGATGAAGGAGCCCAAAGGGTGGCGCACGATAACAGTACTTCCTCATTATACGCTTGTTTCACGTCATTACATTTGGCTTGGTCGCACGTTGCTTGTACGATCGTTGAGTGCACGTCAGTACGGGAGATACAACAGCCAACATATGATTTGAGCCGTTCGGTCGTACGACCGTCAAACCGTGTGTACGAGGCTTAATTCCTCCCAACTGATTGCACTCGGTATCTATATGCTGTATCAACTTGCATGGCTTGATGTGCCGTCTACTGTAAGTGTTTTATTTTCTGTGTGGGGCGATATTAAACAACTCATACAGAGAGTATTAGATCTTGTTTTTTTTCTTTCATGCTTTATTGAATAATTGTTGGAGATTTACCCAGGGAGTACGATTACTGATGTAATATTGGAAGGATTGGAGATTTACCCAGAAAGGGAAACACTATTGGAAGTATATACCGGCTGCCTGTTATACCCCTGGAAGGGGATGTATGCACTTTTTAACCCTATGGTGAGGTGAGCGGCCAATATAACTTGTGAAGGATAGAGATATGCACTAAGAGTGTTTTTACACATACATTATCGGGGTCTCCATTCTATGATCTCTCTGTCTATGGATCTATCTCTATGCTGTGACGCCCCTGCTGAAGGAGATTTGTGATGAACTTTTGGATGAACTTGTATACTTGCTGCTTGCTGAATTGCACATGTTTAATGTGATTGTGTTGATTTAGCTATTGCACAAGGATTTTCGGATGCATTTGTTATTTTGCTGGTTGCTGAAATGTTTATTGTTATGAATTGCACATGTTTATTTATGAATTAAGTTGATTCATTAATTGCACTATTTGTGCACAAACACTGTAGCACTTTTACAAAACATTTACTGACTTATTTTGAAAAAAATTATATATTTTTCTTTGCACAAATACTGAGCACATTATAGAATCATTGATTGTTTCATTCATCAGCGATTTATTGCACGATTTGCACATTACACGTTTGACCCTATAATTGGAAGTATTAATATACCTATATATTTAGATAGCACTGATGAGGAGCGCTGCACAAATATTGGTTTATTTATTTGGTATTTAGTGAAGTGAAAGCACTAGTTCTGTGTCAGCAGCTTTTAGTTAGGTGAGACTTATTTAATATTTGTACTGATTTTCACCATTAAAAGTTCTTCCTCCCAACAAATGCAGGTCTCCCAGGTGTTACAAAAATATTGGTATTTACTTTTCAGTAACCATGCTTTATCTAAATGGGTACCATCCCTGTGAAACAGGTTGACCCGCAGTCACTATAGTCGGTTGGATCTACAGAATACTACTAGCAAAGGCACTTTTAAATGTGGGGCATGATCATTCTGTCCCTGGATTTGGGAAATAGGATTTATTACACTCCCCAATGGTGAATTGTTTCACTCCTATACTCACACTGACTGTGAGACCACTGGTGTGGTTTATCTAATAGCCTGTGCCTCCTGTGGTCCTTTTACATAGGCAACACCATTAGAAATTTTTGTCAAAGAATTAATGACCACATCTGTTATTCGGAGAATGGCAAGATGATCACTCCCATCAGCCACCACGTAAGGTTCAGACACAATTTTGATACATCCATAATTTTTTTCATAGGTTTGAAGCATATTCCACAAGACCCCCGTGGTGGTATCCAACTGGATCCAACGCCTTGATGCAACTGTCACCCCAGGACTTAATGAATTAATTAGTTATAGGCACTTTCTGGGCTAAATTATATACAGACCTTTATGTGCTTATTTTTCAGTTGCATAGAGTTGTTTTGGTGTGAAACCATGGGTGCTATTTTTGTAGTGATTTGCCTTCTTAATGTCCTCTCGCAAGTCACCCTGTTTCCATTCCACTTCTGGATTTCTATGTCCTATTGTTGTAGAAATTGTATTAAGATGTATTCAATATGTATTGTCACATTGTCTCCCAGTGTCAGTTCTACTTGCAGCTCGCTCATAAGAGCGAACCGGCACCAATGAAGTACCATTGGTAGTAAAAACCTTCCTGTGGATGTGGAGAGGTGTTCGCTCTGCGCAGATATGTCTGCCAGCGAGGGCCCCTACGTTATGCACAGATTTGTTTGCTTAGTGTAGATATGCTCACTCTGCAAAAGACATTATTGGTTTGATACCTATCTGCTTTTGTGGAGGGATGTACGCTTGTGTCTTTCTATGTGCCTGATCACCAGGTGGAAAGACCATAACGTGTCCCCGCAGATAGCCTCGCGTCCATGGTAGAATAAGCCGGCTATGCATTGTTCTTTGAACCTTGTAGAATAAGGATTTGCACCAATAGTAGAAGCGGGAATGTGTGCGCGAGCTTGGTCGGAACAGCGTTCGCGATTTCTTAGGCGCCAATCCCACTACACATGGGTTTCTTTGTTTACCTGTGGAGCACAGTCTTCCAAGTGCAAATGTGGGGAAATTGTGCACACTGGTCTGCAAGGGCATGATCAGACACTCCCCTAGTCATTGTTCTTTTTGAATGTACATATGTGTACATTCATTGGTTGAGTTTTGTATAACACCTACTTTTTGAACGTATACATGGGTTTCATTGGCTGAACTGTATAGTCATCAAGTCTCTTTTGTTACCCCTGTTCAAAGTCCTATAAATAAACAGAGCTCCCTTTTGTTACTTACAGTCCTGCTCACCATTATTGGCACCCATGAAGTTTATGTACATATTGTGGAATATCTACTGAAGGAAATGTATCAAATTAACCAACATATTACTACAGATAGCTTGTGTTTGACAAAAAACTGTAAATGATAAATAACATTTAAAAAGATAAACATTATGAGGAAAACAGAGAAAACCATAATGCTTGCCTTGTCAGTGGTATTGGCACCCTTTGCTGCAAATCAGTATGGAAACCCAATTTGGCTCACCTGTTGCAGATCTCAAATGAGGATCACCTGTGATGAATTGCCTCCACCCATGTGACCCAAATTAGCCAATAAATGAACATTTTGGTTTTATAAAAAGCCACCTGTTATTCCCTCTTCATGTGTGACAATGGTAAAGACAAAGGAGCTGTCTGACGACACCAGAAATGCTATTATTTGCAAGCACAAGACCTCCAAAGGGTATAAGGCCATCTCCAAAGACCTTGGCATCCCTGTTTCAACGGTGCGTAATGTTATTAAGAAGTTTTATTGTAATGCGTGGCAACTTTGTCCCTACGGTTCCAGAAACCTCTACCGGAATATGGGAAACCTCCAGAACACGAACGTTTATTATCGTA
>BLSH010258084.1:573997-593534 GCA_018402905.1 Glandirana rugosa | reverse complement strand
ATCATCCCCATGTAACATCGGTACCCTCCCGAGGGCGGCTGACTCTAGCGAAACAAAACTGTCAAATAAATATACCGTCTCGCCCCGGTGAACCACTACATGCGCGCACTGGGCGGGGGAGACTGTAGTGTACTGCAGTCTTCCCCGCCCCAGCGAGCGAATGTAGCTACCCACCGGGACGGTATATTTATTTGACAGTCTCTTTTTTCGCACGTCTGCCGCCCTCGGGAGGGTGGTCCCTTCTTGTCACGTGCGTCACGTACGTTACGTAATACCCCGTGAGGTGCCACTGCTTCAGTTACACTTGCGGGGTATTACAAGATTTAAGGTGCTCAACTTAAATGCAAGGGATGAGGAGTCAGTTAGGATGTCAGGACGAGTGGTAATAACCAAAGATCCTGCTGATATAAATTTGGTACATTTCCATTTATTTCTGAAGACATTCACTCAGTTATGCAAAACATGAAGGGGTGCCAATAATGGTGAGCAGGACTGTAGGATTGACTGAGGAGTAGGGAACGTAAATTCAACTCGTGGAATTTAGAACATTATGGGGCGTTCACATTGACTTCGTCACCGTGGAGTGCCCCATAATGCATTGCATGCACTGCGTGCACTGTTCTTCCCTGGTGGGAGGGCTCCCGCCGTCTGCACGCTTTTTTCTCTGACAGTTTATTTATATGGCAGGGCCACCCATCGATGTAAGCGAGCGACCCCGCCCCTTCTGACGTCATGTGATGTCAGAGGGGGCGGGTCACGCGCGTACATCACCAAGTGGCCCCGCTCTGCCATATAAATAAACTGTCAAAACAAAGCGATCTCAGTCGGCGGGAGCCCTCCCATGGCTACAATGTACCCCTACTAATTCACATGGGGGGTGGGATCTGGGGGCCCCTTATTCTGATAAGCCACCCCGCCCACAGACCCCCACAACCACAGCCCAGGGTTGTGGGGAAGAGGCTCAATACTGCACTTCGTCACTTTATAAGCACAGTTATGGACTGATTCAGATCTCCTTTTTTTACATTATAATTTTTTATATATTTTTGATTAACTTTTTTGATTATTCATTTACAATGGTTACTTTTTGATGAATTTTATGGACTTTATTTGGTATATGTATGCACTATATATATATATATATATATATATATATATATATATATATATATGCACTGTATTAATATTGTAAGAGGTGTGTCCAGAGTAGGGTTGCCACATCATCCCTTTAATCCAGGACACACATTAATTACACAGGTTTTGTGGCTAATTAAAGTGGTAATTAAACTCACTTGGTGTCTTATCTGCATTAAATTAGCCTCAGAACCTGTGTAATTCATGTGTCCTGGATTAAAGGGATGATGTGGCAACCCTAGTCCAGAGATGGGGAGGAGACCGGTCACATAGCCCCGCCAGGCTAGGAAGCCACGCTCCCGCCTGACTCTCCAGAGCCTCTTGCATGGAGGAGGACGCAGTGTGAAGGCCGAAGCTGTAGGGCAGAAGCCGCTCCTCCGTCCACAGCTGTAGAAGCAGGAAGCGAGTGATACACTCGCATTGAGCCGCTGAGGTGTCTCTGTGCCCCCCCCTCCCCCTGTTTTTATGGCTAGAGGGAAACTGAGTGGAGCTGGATAAAGGAGAAAGGGAAAGGTGACTGAGAAACAGAACCCAGCCTGATTGAAGGATGTACACAAGGACAAGCAGCTGAATGTGTGCATACTAAAATTCAACCAGCTAAAGCAGTGGTTCTCAACTCCGGTCCTTGGGACCCACTAACAGGCCAGGTTTGCAGGATAACTGAAATGCATCACAGGTGATATAATTTGCTGCTCAGTGATTGCAGTATTCTAGTCTGCATCTCCCCAAGGTAATACTGAAAATCTGGCCTGTTGGTGGGTCCCGAGGACTGGAGTTGAGAACCACTGAGCTAAAGGATTGTGTGCCTATGCTATAATATGCTATAATAGGCTCCCTCTCCTGTGTGCTTTCTGGTGAAGACAGCTGAATGTGTGCACACCAAAAATTCACCTGCTAAAGGACAGTGGATTTATGCTGCTGTATACTTTTGTGTGCTCCCTCCTTTGGGTGCTTTCTGGTGATTGCAGCTGAATGTGTGCATACTAAAAATCTACCTGGGAAAGGATTGTGCACTGGTGCTATAATATGCTACAATATGCTCACACTCTGGTGTGATCTCTGATAAAGGCAGATGAATATGTGCATACCAAAATCTATCTGCTAAATAACTGTGTATCTATGCTATAACATAATGAGATCTTTCTCCTATCTGGGGGGGCAGAGGTGGGAATTTCCCCCTCAGGCTGCCTAACTTATATTCAAACAACTGCCGCTGTCTGCTGCCATTTTTTTAGGAAGTTGGCCGCCAATTGGCTGTGCTGCTGCGCTGCCTTCTGGGAATTGTAGTCCCGACCGCATTCAAGTTCCTGGTGGCAGTGCTTGGAGACTGCAGAGAACTGAGCAGCTCAGCAGGAAACTTCACAGGTGCCGGCCAGCAACTTCAAGCTGTCATTCTCCTGTTCCTCTGTACCAGGTAGCCGCACCTGCTTACTTTCTAAAAGTCCTCTTCATTCCAATAACCTCGCTATCCGGGACACTTCACCTTTGTTTCTGATCAGTTTCTTTCATTTATTCCAGGCTGATTTCACTCCTGCTTCATCCCCCTCCCTCTGTGTACACATATCTCCTGCCGGCCATACAATCTTGCAATAAGTCAGACCCTCCTTGCACCCATCCTCTTATCTGTTTCTGGTTCATTTTATCCTCTCTCCTGTTTTGTAATTCTGCCCTTTGCTCTCCCCATAGAAATCACTGCACCCTCTGGTCTCAGCTCTGGGCATTCCACAGATGTACTTGGTCTGACACCCTTTCCATCCCAGCTTACTTTTATCTAATACAATAGTTTTGTCAGATTCATTCATCTAGCACATGCAGCCCTTCGATCTTCATTAACTTATACTACTGAATTAGGGCTCATTCACACTAGTGCGATGACCACACTGGAAAAACACCAGTCACTGCTAGAGCACATAGAATACAACTGTTTTCTATGTGCCCCGTTTACACTGCAGCACAGGTACATGCTACATTTTATCACAGTGTACTGGATGGCACTGACATATTTATCAATCAATCTTCAAACTGTCAACAACGTAGCAGCATTTTTTCCTTCCAGTGACCCCACAGCACATGTCACAAACATTATGGCACTATTAGCCGTATTTCCTCCTCCACCCGGGGGGGACACAGTTTGCTATCTTCACCAGCGGCGGCTGGTCCATAAGGGGCGTTTGGGCGCCGCCTCCCTCGCCGCTGAGAAGGAAAAAAAAAAGTCAGCCCGGCCCCCCTGCAAGAGGCGCCAGTATATTGACTTTTCTTTGTTTTTTTTTCCTCGGCTCCTTGCTCTCAGTTGACAGCAAGTAGTGAGCCAATTGGTCAGTCATTAAAGTCTATGTGTGTGCACTGAACAGGCGAGTACTCACGTAGGCACAGCACTCCGCCGGGACTTCCGAGCACAATGTCAGCATGCTCTCCACAAGTGCTGCCTCTGCATACTGTCAGCCCGCTCTCCGCATGCCGATCTCTGCAAGACTGCCAGCCTATTAGATGGGGTAAGTGCAGGACTTGTCCTGACTTCGGGGGGGGGGGGCTGGTGACTGTATACCCTATCTGGGACCCTGTATACTCCTACCTGGGGCCCTGTATACTGCTACCTGGGGCTCTGTATACTACTACCTGGGACCCTGTATACTACTACCTGGGGCTCTGTATACTGCTACCTGGGACCTTGTATACTGCTACCTGGGGCTCTGTATACTGCTACCTGGGGCTCTGTATACTGCTACCTGGGACCATGTATACTGCTACCTGGGGCTCTGTATACTGCTATATGGTGACTTTGTATACTGCTATATGGTGACTCTGTATACTGCTACCTGGGACCCTGTATACTGCTACCTGGGACCCTGTATACTACTACCTGGGGCTCTGTGTACCCTATCTGGGACCCTGTATACTGCTGTCTGGGACTCTGTATACTGCTATCTGGAACTCTATACACTATCTGGGACCCTGCATACTGATATATGGTGATTCTGTATACTGATATATGATGATTCTATATACTGATATATGGTGACTCTGTATACTGCTATCTGGGACTCTGTATACTGCTATATGGTGATTCTGTATACTGATATATGGTGACTCTGTATACTGCTATCTGGGACTCTGTATACTGATATATGGTGACTTTGTATACTGCTATCTGGGACTCTATATACTCCTATCTGGGGCTCTGTATACTGCTATATGGTGACTCTTTATACTCCTATCTGGTGCTGCTGTATATAACACTATCTGGTGATGCTGTATACCCTATCTGGTGATGCTGGGCGGTATACTCCTGACACAAGGGGTGGAAACTATAAGGGGTGGGGCTTATGAGAAGTGGGAGGGGCCAAAAAGGAAGGGTGGGGTCTGGCCCCATCCTAAAATTTCACCAGTCGCTACTGATCTTCACCCTGGGCACTGGATGACCTTGTCCCCACACTGCACAGAGGGATCAAGTCTCAGGAATGGTACAGTACATGATGGTCTGTGGGTCCTGCTGGGAGCTGGCCATGGCCTGTGGGTCCTGCTGCCCTGCTGGGCCTTATGGCCATGGTCTGTGGGGCCTGCTGGCCACTAGCCTAGGGTGACCCGGTTAAACCAGGTGGGCATGGATGGTGAGCTGATTCAGTGGTTTAGTGGGCCTGAACTTGCCCCCCAGGCCTAAGGCTGCCAGCCCTACCCTGCTGCTAAAGGACTATGTATCAGCAGCCATAGCTCCGCCGAGGACCACACAATCCAGAGGAATCCGTCAAGGGGAGGTAAGGGTGAGACAATCCAATCCCCTAGCCCTTCTCCCCAGCCCTTTAGCTTCAAAACAAGGCATATATTAAGAGGTTTGAAGACATCCACCCGCACCGGCCCAAAATTTAGGCCACGGCTTTTGAGGCCTACCGGACCCGGACTGAACGGCGGTGAGTGCAGACCCCCCTCGCACCATCCGAGCCTCATCCACCCTGCCACCTGCCACTGGGGTCCCCCACACAGCGCTGCCTGCCCCCCGTGGAAAAAAAAAAAGTGCAGGAGAAGGACGTGCATCAGGGGAGCTCCGGGAACCCATCTCCAATCCCCAAATATCCGACCATCTGGAAGCCTGGTGAGCCACAGAAACACCCCAACTGTTCCCTCTTACCCTCTGCCTGGCCCCGAGCTGAATCTTGAACAGACTGACTGCGTACAAGCGGCGCGCAACGGACTTGTATAGCCACTTCCCATCTGCAGCCTGGGAAGGCCTGAACCCGGCAGTCACGGATTGGCGGGGAGCCATCCTGCAGCCGGGATCGGAGGGACGGGCAACCCTGTCTCCCCTTATCACTCCAACATCAGCCGATCGCATAGAGGACGGACGGGCTGTGACTGCAGGTCGGACACTCTAGACGCGGCCTGGCAGGGACTAGAAACGGCCGCCATCTTGCCACCCCCAGCCCCCGCGCCCGGCCTCTGCTGCTTGGCTCCAGGACATTTATCTATCAGCTGAAGGGCCCCTACTGCTTACCTGCCCCACTGGTGGACAAGTGAGGCCCACGAACAGCTCCATCCATGGGCTGCATGGGCTGAAATCAGTGGAGGCCTGGTAACGGTGGCCATTTTGGTACACCCGGTCTTCTCCACAGTGTCACCTCCACCCTGAGCTGCCCCCATATCTAACTGCCCTCCTCCTAGGACACCCAGGCTGGTGATGGAAGGCTAGGGGCATGTAGAGCCATGTGCCTTCCTGACGCTGGCAGGCTTTCTCCAGCTTACAAGCATCCGATGCACCTATGTCGGCGGGTCCCTCACTTCCCGCTCAACCTGCAGAGCTACAGCAGAGAACCATGCAACGAACCCTACTGCGCACATAACTGTAAAAAAAGTTGATATTGCGCAACCTGTATGTGCAACAAAATACTACCTACGTTCAGTAGTTACACAGTGTAAAAACAATCAGTGGTATAAAGTAACATTAGTGTATCAAAACATCCAAATCAAATATAAAGTGCAAAAGTGACTCAATGTCATAAACATGTCCCATATAATTGCTTATAGTGAGCGTTAATGGCAGATAAATACTCAAATTATCAAATATAGAGTGCAAAAGTGACAGTGCCGTAAACATGTCCCATATAATTGCTTATAGTGAGCATTAAATGGCAGATAAATTCTAAATGAACCAGTAGATATCTATTCCCTAATCGCTGCAAATGCAGTCAATTAATCATTAGTGGATTTCAAACGAGCACATTAGACGAATGTCCATATGCTCCTTACACCAATATTGATAGTACGGTCCCGTTTGTTTCAATAGAAAAGTGACTTCTACAGTGATTGAAAAGACGTCAATAGGTGCTGAAATCCTGCAGTTGGAGCCGGTCCGGTGGGTCCTGTCATACACCGCCAAAAGGGCTTCCGTGTTGGTCCTAGTCCCCTGTGCTCCCAGAACTCTCACCTCAGTATAGAGCAAGATAAGCCTTTGGGTAATCATACGATTCCTACACCTGGTTGCCTTCTCCTTTAAGGGGCGTCCTCCGCTCTCCACTCTCCTCCACTAGGACACAGCTGGGCTTTGCTGAGTGACAAATACTCAGATATCCCCCTCATGCACAAGGACAAAAAGGACAGGCTCCCATGGTGTAATATCATTTAGGCAAAAAACATTTATTTACGCTGATGTCTGCTTACATCAAAATGGAATAAAAACCAGCGTTCGGTAAAATCACACACATCGGCGTGTTCTAAGCTGTGAATTTATAGTGATAAAACTGGAAGTGTTCAGTCGGCCATTTTGTTGAAGTCTAACTGAGTGTGAAGGTGGCGCCCAATTTGTCGGTGGTTGTGTTCAATCCTACAGATTACAAAGTACGCGCCGCAATGCTCACAGAGATGCCAGCCTATATTGGGACAAGGCATTGTAGCAAAACTCGTCAATGAGTCAATAGCCCATACTGTAAACAAACGATCATATGATCGCATAGATCATAATAAAAATGATGTCTCATACCCCAAATGTCACCAAAAGTATATCTTGGGAGTTGTGAGGTGCAAATTGTCCCATAATGGACATGCTATATGTACATGTATCCATCAGAGGTAAATTAATGTAAATGAATATATTTTGTGAATGGGGCTGGTATATTTCCAACATATTGAGCAGAATATAATAAAAATATGGTTAAACCAATGCATTTAAAATCGAGTGTAATAAAAAAGTTTAATATATGTATTTAAAAAAGAAGTCAGAAACATGTAATAAAAACAACAGTAGTATATCAGTCATCCGGACATATAGGGGTTTGTTCTAAAGGTACTTCATATGTGTCTAACGGTATGAGGATGGGGTCCGGAAATCCAAGTGTCATGAGGATGAAGCGAGACAGAGGAGTAAAATTCCATTCAGGGATGAAAAAAAAAAAAAAAAAAATTAAAGAATAAAACTTAACCAGTTGCTTACTAGGCACTTAAACCCCCCTCCTGCCCAGACCAATTTTCGGCTTTCAGCGCTGTCGCATTTTGAATGACAATTGCACGGTCGTGCGACGTTGTACCCAAACAAAATTGGTGTCCTTTTTTCCCCACAAATAGAGCTTTCTTTTGGTGGTATTTGATCACCTCTGCGGTTTTTATTTTTTGCGCTATAAACAAAAAGCGATGATTTTGAAAAAAGAACAATATTTTTTACTTTTTGCTATAATAAATATCTAAAAATAAAATATAAAAAAAAAAAATGATTCATTGGGTTTGGCCGATTTATATTCTTCTACATATTTTTGGTAAAAAAAAAAAAAAAAATCGCAATCGGCGTTTATTGATTGGTTTGTGCAAAAGTTATCGCGTCTGCAAACTATGGGAATTGATTTATGGCGTTTTTTATTATTATTTTCTTTTTACTAGTAATGGCGGCGATCTGCGATTTTTATTGGGACTTTGATATGGGGGCAGACATGTCGGACATATTTGACACTTTGAGACCAATGATATTTATACAGCGATCAGAAATTTAAATGTCCATTGATTACTGTATAAATGTCATTGGCAGTGAAGGGGTTAACCTGCAGGGAGCAGTGAAGGGGTTGACTGTGTTCCCTGGGTGTGTTCTAACTGTGGGGGGGTGGGCTGGCAGGGACATAACAGATCTAACTGATCCCAGTGACAGGGATCAGTAGATCTGGTATGTCCCTCTCTCACAGAACGGAGAAGCGCCGTGTTTACATTGGCGGTTCCCCGTTCTGCAGCTCCACAGGCGATCGCGGGTCAGGAGCGGACATCGAGTCCGCCCGAGCCCTGGGCACGCCCACGCAGCGTGTGCGCGTGGCCGCCACCTGTGAGTGCGCTCCGGGAGCGTGCAAAGGAGCGGACGTCAATAGACGTCTACCCGGTAATTGAGATCTGCGCTGTAGCCGTCTTTCGTCTATAGCGCGGATCTCAAGAGGTTAAATAAATAAGTTAAAGGGATAGTCATGAAAGGGACCCAAAAAGGTTACACTCTCTGTATTACTATATTTCCATATCCTTATTGTCAGTAATTGCTGAGAAAACAGTTAAGGTCAAATTCTACGTTCATACCTCTAGGAGTGAGAGTACCCAGGGTATATATCCATCTGGATTCTTTTTGACTGAGTACCCTGACCTTATGGCTACCTCTCCATGATTTGTTGTATTTTTCTATTGCCCAGAACCGTAACTGTGAGGGATCTCTATTGTGTACTAGTGCAAAGTGTATTGAAACACTATGTTTAGGGAAGCCCTTAATGATGTTCTGTATGTGTTCTTTGATCCTAACTTTCAGTGCTCTTTTGTTCCTCCCTACATACTGCAAATTGCACAGGCACTGTAATATATAGACCAACCCTTCTGTATTACATCCAATAAATTCTTTAATTGGGTACGACTGTCCCGTGGTGGTGGCTTTGAAGTCTGTCCTTTTTCGTATCCTCTTATCTGCATGTTTACATGCAAAACAATGTTTGCACGGGTAAAATCCAGTACCTGTAAAAAAGGTAAAGTTCCTTTTAGGTGGAGGTTCTACTACATTCTTCACCAACCTGTCTCTTAGTGTGGGAGCTCTTTTGTACATGAAGGTGGGCCTATCCGGCAAGATAGTTCGTAAATGTCTGTCCCCTTTTAAGATATGCCAGTGTCTTACCACCAATTTCTCTACTTCTTTATACTGGGCGTTATAATCCAATATTAGGGGCGGGGCTTCTGAGAATGGTAGTGGTTGTTTTGCATTCTTCTGTATCATCAGTTTTCTATCCATTCCATTCACCTCTTCGATCTGTTTCTCAATGGTGTCTTGTGTATATACCTTATCCATGAACCTTCTTCCTATCATATTGGCTTGAGTTAAAAAAATCTTCCTCCATTGCGCAATTCCTCTTTAGTCTTATCAGTTGTCCCTTAGGGATATTGTAAAGCCAAGGTTTATTATGGCAACTTTTGGTGGATAGGTAACTATTCCTATCAACATCCTTAAAATGGGTCTTTGTTAATAGTTGATTTTCTTATAGTCTAATCTCGAGGTCTAAAAAATGAATAAATTTTTCGTGTATAGGCCATTCCAGTTTCTGTCATTATTGTTTAGTCTATTAAGGAACCTGTCTTTACTGCCATTCCAGATAATAATCAAATCGTCAATGTATCGTCTGTACATCGCTAATTCTGGGGCATGTTGCTGTATATTCTATCCTCCTCCCACTGTGCCATGAATGTGTTTGCAACGCTTGGTGCAAATTTTGCACCCATGGCTACCCCTGTTACTTGTTTGTAATATGTCTGGTTGTGCCAGAAGTAGTTGCTTTTTTTAGACAAAAATCAATGCATTTCACTAAGAATTTCCTGGACTGTAAGGTTCGGCTTCGTACCGGACTTTCGGTTGTCCGTGTGTCGAATCTGAACCCGAACGTTTTAGAAAACGTTTGGGTTCTGGGTTCTGGTATTTTATCACGCATGTTGAATAGCTGCAGGGCAGCCAATCAACAAGCGTTTCACTGGTTTTCCCTAGAAGCCTTCACAGCTATGCCTACTAATGGCATGGCTGTGATTGGCCAGTGCATCATGTGACCCAGCCTCTATATGAGGCTGGAGTCACAGTGCTGCATGTCACATGCTCTTAGGTTAGTGAAGGGAGAGGATGCTGCCGGCACTGTGAGGGACAGATTGTGAAGGACAGATTGCAGTGGTAAAGTTCGGATGATGTTCGGTACCGAACGTTTCCGGAAAGATCGGCCGAACCTGCAGAACCCGAACGTCCAGGTGTTCGCTCAACTCTACTCAAGACCCATTTAGTTGCCTCACACGCTTGGTGGTGTTTGATAATAGTGTAGAAGGAAGATACGTCTGCTGCAGCCAGCAGGCTTCGTCCCTCTAATACAGGTGTAGTCTCTAATAGTTGCAATACGTGCTTAGTGTCTTTGAGGAAAGCTTTGGTGGATTGTACCGCTGGCTGTAAGAAAGATTTTAGGGATAGTATAAATAACTGGTATCCTACAAGATTCCTGAATTAGATATTTTGCTTCTTATTTGTTGAGAATATCTTTTTTTGTGCCCAAGTGTACCAGCTTCTCCAATTCCTTCTTATACCGAGTAGTCGGGTTCCCTAATAATTTAATGCAGGTGGCCTGATCTTCTAATTGTCTATTGAGCTCAGTTAGGTATTTCTCTTTAGATTGTAAAATTACTCCTCCTCCCTTGTCTGCCGGTCGAATAACTACAGGCGGTCCTCGAGTTACAAACCAGATATGGACTGTAGGTTTGTTCTTAGGTTGAATTTGTTTGTAAGTTGGAACAGGTACATTTTTAAGTGTAGCTCCAGACAAAAAAAATATTTTTAAGCTTTTTGGATAGCACAGGGAAGGGTTAACACCCCTGTAATGTTTGTTTTGCTGTCTATGTTTCTGTTCAGAAAATTTCACCTCACTTCCTGTTCCAATGATAATTGGATTTTGAAAATTTTGGGTTGTTGTGGAAGCAATGATTGGTGATAAAGCATCAGTGGAGACACCTTTTTCCCATAATAACTCTTACAGGAGTGAATTTCCCTTCCTAGGGGGAGATTTCCTCTCACTTCCTGTTGTCTCCCTGCATTTGTAAGTAGGAGTCGTTTGTAAGTCAGATGTTTGTAAGTAGGGGATCGCCTGTATATCTTTCTTGTTGATCAGTTTTCATATCCCGTTCTTGGTGTACCCCGGGTCTGTGATTTTCTTTATTTTCAACTCCTCCAGGTCTTGAAGTACTAGTTTTTTAAACACTTCCATGTGCTGATTCTCATTTACTTGTGGATTGAAGAGTGATTGATTCCTTAGTGTGCTATTTACCACTGTTGTAGTTTCCATGGTTTTAGTTTCAAGATTCGCACGTAAATTGCTGAGCAAATATTTCTTAATGTTAATTTTCCTCACATAATTTTGGATCCATATATAGGTGTCAAATTTGTTAAGGTTCTTAACAGGTGCATGTTTTAAACCTCTATCCAGCACCATTATTTCTTCTGAGGTCAAAGTATGTTCACTGAGATTAAATATCCCATCTCCTATTGGTCTCTTTTTCTTTTGGAGTCTCTTCCCCACTCTGCATCCTCTCTTTCATCCCTGTTTTTTGGGGTTCCTTCCCAGTGTCTCATTCTAGGTGAATGTTGGACCTCTTGTAGTCTTCTTCTTGGTGAACGGGGTTGTTCCTGTGGTCTCCTCCTGGGAGAGTGGTCTCTCCTGTCCCTGTCTAAAAAGACTTCTGGTGGTAGTCATAATGTGGTTGCTGGTAATACGGTGATTCTTCATAATTCCTAATAGGGTCATATCTATTGTGCATGGGTATAGGACTTCTTTCTCTATATCCAAAATGGTCACATTGTTGGGGATGGTCCCAATAATTCCTCAGCTCCCTCCCATTTCTGTTCCAATTAGAATAAGGTCTTCTGAATGGCCTCTGCCATGGTTTTCTGAAGTTGTTTCTTGGAGTCCGTTGTCCGTGATGGTAATTCCTTTGTTGTTCATATTGTGACTGTGGTGTGTTGGGGTACTGGGTCCTCATTCCTTCATTGCGTCTAGGTGTATTAGGATGGGTATCTCTTGTGTCTCTCCACGAAGACACTAAGTGCTGTTGGTGATTTGGGACATCTTGTTGAATTCTCACTTCTCTTTCTGGTGTGGACTGCACTGACATTTATTGTAGTTCTTCAAGTTTACTTGGTCAGCCTTATAATCTGAGACATCTCTCTGATATTTTAGTTTTCCTTTGTTATACTTCTAGATCTTTGGCAATGAGGTCTTTGTTTAGTTGAGTGGAGCATTTTTTTTTAAATCTGATGTTTCTTTATGTGGATCCAATTCTATTTTGAGTCCTGTGATTTGTTGTTCTATTAATTTCCTTTTTCTTTGTTTTCTTTTAAGGAGAAATTTCAACCCCTCCCCTTTTATTATTAAAAATTTCAAACCACTCTTCCATTGATTCCTTATCCATAAGCCCATCGTTGGGTGGTAGTTCCCAACGGAGTCTCCTGGGGACTATGTTTTCTTTCAAATACTGTTCAAAGGTATGGATGTCCCACCATAAATTAACTTTCTTTTCCATATTGTGCCCTAATTTACGCATAAGGCTTTCCAGGTCATTATTTTTACGTGTGTTTTGTGTATTGAACACCTCCTCTAAGTTGACCTGTCTCTGGTCTAAAAAAGTGAATATATCCATAGTGGTTGCAAGGGTGGTGAGTGTGAGGCACTTTAAACGGTGAAATGTGAAATCCCCTACGCTACTATGAGGTGAACGAATATAATAAAATGAGTGAGTAAAAAACTAGCTTTGAAAACCAATCTTGTGGGTAAGTAAAATGATCTTATGTCAGCTGCAGCAACACCTGATATGTGACACAATTCATACCCAAATAACTGTAAAAAAATTGATATTGCGCAACCTGTGCAAATAACAAAATATTACCTACGTTCAGTAGTTACACAGTGTAAAAACAATCAGTAGTATAAAGTGACATTAGTGCATCAAAACATCCAAATCAAATATAAAGTGCAAAAGTGACTCGATGTTATAAACATGTCCCATATAATTGCTTATAGTGAGCGTTAATGGCAGATAAATACTCAAATTATCAAATATAAAGTGCAAAAGTGACTCTGTGCCGTAAACATGTCCCATATAATTGCTTATAGTGAGCATTAAATGGCAGATAAATACTAAATGAACCAGTAGATATCTATTCTCTAATCGCTGCAAATACAGTCAATTAATGATTAGTGGATCTCAAACGAGAACATTAGATGAATGTCCATATGCTCCATAACACCAATATTGATAGTACAGTCCCTATATCAAGGAGTGTAATCACACAAATGAAAAGATGATATCCACTTGTCTATATGAACAATAAATTCTTCTTGTCATAAATAAATCAATTAATCATAGGGTAGAAATAACCACTGAAATCCAAGACTTTAGGTAATGGGTGTATGCTTACCGGACTCCGGTAGTATATGCGCAATGGATCAGATCTCAGTCAGAAGTTCTCTCTCCTAGGCGCCCGAAGTTTGAAGGAAGGGAGGAGAGGGGAGAGATATCCAGTCCCGATGAGGCGTTACCGTCCCTTATGGCTCCACTGTAAGGGGTACCTTAGCCTCGCAATAGGTTGTATCCAGCTGGAAATCCTAATCAAGCATCTAACTCCCTGGTGCCACGGGGAGGGGAAAGAGGAAGGAGTATGACTCCAAATCCTTGCGTCTCGGTTGCCCCGCACGGAGGTAAAAAAAAAAAAATGGCGCGCAGTGTCAGGCGACCACTGAACGGCGGTGAGTGCAGACTCCCCATGCACCATCCAGGCCTCATCCACCCGGCAACCTGCCCCTGGGGTCCCCCACACAGCGCTGCCTGCCCCCCCACTGCCTGACTTCTATTTGTTCCTTGAACAAGACCCTGTAGACATCCCAAACTGGCTGGATCCCCCGGATGACCGACAAAGGCTCCCGAACCCTGGCCCTTTTACTCAGGGCCGAACACGTGTGCGCTCAAGGTCAATGTCTGCTCTGCGCAGGACCCACAGACCTACATCCCCTGAAGATTAATCTCCAGGCTTTCCTCTGAATGCTACATAACCCCAGCGCAGCACTGATGTACCACAGACTGAACCCCCCCCGTGAGTAATTGATCTCCACTCAGCCCCACTTCACTCAATGCCTTAACCTCTGGAGTTTACAAGTACCTACGACGATGGACTCCTAGTCAAAACCCCATGTACACCTATCTTATGTGTACCTATCCCTGCCCTTTGCCGGTGTGCTTGACTTGGCTGGGGTTCGGAAGGGACAGGAGAATATTATCGCTCGCTGCCCTGAATGTCTTCCTACCACGTAAGCCATTGACTCTAGTCAAAGTCCCACAGACACCTATCCTATCCTTTACCCATCCCTACACTTTGCTGGTGTGCTTACCCTAGCTGGGGTTCGGGAGGGACAGAAGAATACCATCGCTCACTGCCCTGAATGTCACCCTACCATATTAATCATTGACGTCTGTTTAAAATTTCTCCCCAGTGGGAACACGATGGAGTGGATATGTTACTAACCTGACTAGGTTCGAAGATGGGGCTTCCCCACAGTTTCCTCTGTGTTTTTGAGATATCGGGATTTGTATAGTTATTTACTGTTATATGTAATAATCAGATGCCGATAATGTGGGGTTTCTGTTGGCCCCGGTTCTACCCTGGTATAGGCCTCCTCAGGTTGGGCGGCTCTGGGGTCACCATAAACCTACATGATAGAGATGCCATGTTGGGATAAGATTCTAAGTTTATAATTTATAATCTACGGTTGAGATGTTACCTGGTTACCTACCCACTGGACCACATTCATTTCTTGTTTGGTTGGCCGCACTAAATTGTTTACTCCCCGCTGTTTTTCTCCCAAAAATCGGATACGAAAGATATATGTGATGTATGCCTGCTATGCTGTTGGGATCACAGCTCAGATCCCTCTCTCCCGATCCCCCCCCCCCCCCAAGCAATAGGATTGGCATAATCAGTGCCAGATAAGTGATTTTCTCATGCGGCGTCTTGCATTGCGGATGCTCTCGTTTTATTAGACACCCCTCTAAGTGTCTTATACCTAGTCTAACCCCATGCCCCCCCCCCCCCTAGTGTTATCTCCCCTTCCCCCTCTCTCACCTCCTTTCCTCTTCCATTCCCCCACTTTTGCTGTGATTTTTTTTCTTCTCTCTCCTTGCTCCATCATGACCCGCACAATGTGCACAAACCCCCGGCTAAAATTCTGTTCATACAATGCTAATGGATTAAACATGGCCGCCAAAAGGGGACAGATTGTATATCAGATGCACAAGCAGTGGCGGCTGGAGTATGAAGGGCTCTTGGCGCAGTCTCCCCGCCGGCTAAAGAAAAAGAAAAAAAAAGTCAGCCCCGCCCCCATGCAGGTGGCGCCGGTACATTGACTTTCTTTTTTTTTTTTTTTGGGCTCCTTGGCTGTCACATGACAGCCAAATAGTGAGCCTATTGGTCAGCCATTAAACTCTATGTGTGTGCACTGAACAGGCGCACACACACAGTTTGATTGGCTGCCCTGAGCTAAGGCTCAGTGTGATTGGATGCGGTGGCCAGGGGCGGGTCACTGTGGCAGCAGACGTGTCCTGCTCCACAGAGACCCTGACCGCCCGATGACCGCCGAGGGGGGACAGCTCGCTCTACGCATGCCAAAACTCTGCAGACTCAGCTCGCTTCTCCGCATGCCAAATCTCTGCACCAATCCTGCCTGCCAGTGCCTATTGGATGGGGTAAGTGCGGGGGGGGGGTCTCTGCAATGTACCCCACCTGTGATACTGGCTGCAAACTGCCCCCACCTGTGTTATTGGCTGCATAACTGCCCCCACCTGTGATATTGGCTGCAAACTGTACCCACCTGTGTTATTGGCTGCATAACTGCCCCCACCTGTGATATTGGCTGCATAACTGCCGCACCTGTGTTATTGGCTGCATAACTGCCCCCACCTGTGATATTGGCTGCAATTTACCCCCTCCTGTGATATTGGCTGAAATTTACCCCTTCCTGTGATAGTGGCTGCAATTTACCCCACCTGTGATATTGGCTGCAATTTACCCCCTCCTGTGATATTGGCTGCAATTTACCACCTCCTGTGATATTGGCTGCAATTTACCCTCTCCTGTGATATTGGCTGCCATTTACCCCCTCCGGTGATATTGGCTGCAATTTACCCCCTCCTGTGATATTGGCTGCAATTTACCCCCTCCTGTGATATTGGCTGCAGTTTACCCCCCTCCTGTGTTATTGGCTGCAATTTACCCCTCACCTGTGATATTGGCTGCAATTTACCTCCACCTGTGATACTGGCTGCAATTTACCCCCTCCTGTGATACTGGCTGCAATTTACCCCCTCCTGTGATACTGGCTGCAATTTACCTCCACCTGTGATATTGGCTGCAATTTACCCCCTCCTGTGATACTGGCTGCAATTTACCCCCTCCTGTGATATTGGCTGCAATTTACCCCACCTGTGATATTGGCTGCAATTTACCCCCACTTGTGATATTGATGGCATAACTGCCCCACCTGTGATAGTGGCTGCATAACTGTCCCACCTGTGATACTGACTACATAACTGCCCCCACCTTTGTTATTGGCTGCATAACTGCCCCCACCTGTGATAGTGGCTGCATAACTGCCCCACCTGTGTTACTGGCTGCATAGCTGCCCCTACCTGTGATACTGACTGCATAACTGCCCCCACCTGTGTTATTGGCTGCATAACTGCCCCACCTGTGTCACTGGCTGCAAACTGCCCCACCTGTGTCACAGGCTGCAAACTGCCCCACCTGTGTGACTGGCTACAAACTGCCCCACCTGTGTCAAGGCGAGAGAGTAATAGATTGTGATCTACAGTACTAACATCTAGTAGAATAAGAATAGTTAGTGACCCGGAATCAGAGGCTAACAGAAGGTCATATGTGACTTTGACCAAGGTGGTTTCTGTGCTGTGTAGCTGCCGAAAACCAGATTGGAGGGGTTCAATTACATTATTTAAAATCAGGTGATTATGTAACTGAGAGGTCACAGCCCACTCGAGGATCTTGGCAAGGAAAGGTAAGTTAGATATTGGGCGAAAATTGTTTAAGTTGTCCAGGGCCAGAGGTGATCAAATATCACCAAAAGAAAGCTCTATTTGTGGGGAAAAAAAGGATGTCAATGTTGTTTGGGTACAACGTCGCATGACCATGCAATTGTCAGTTAAAGCGACGCAGTGCCGTATCGCAAAAAGTGCTCTGGTCAGGAAGTGGGTAAATCCTTCCGGGGCTTAAGTGGTTACAGAAAGTTGAAAAACAGACTTACTGGCATAATCAACAGGCAATACAACTATATTATAGGGTGGATTTAGAAAAACAGTCTATTGGTAGACAGGACCAGATCTAGCCTGTTTGATGTGGGGGTGCACTAAAAAATGGCAGCGGGGCAGAGGATGGGAGTTCAGTACAGCAAAGGATAGAGTTAGCATTTTCTATAAGAGTAAAGAGAGAGCACTCATGAGGTCTGTGCTAGGTGCTTAGCAGGATGCCATTCTGTTACTGGTAATAAGGTAACAGAGATACGCTGGATTTGTGGAGTGGGCACAGGCTCAGCACATCCCTCCTAATGCAAACAGTGTGTGGTGTCATGGGACAAGAGGAATTCTGTACTTTAATTGCGGCACACAGTAAAGGCTCATCTCTAAGTCAGGGAATTGCCTTAATGTTGGATTCTTCACATGACCGCAGTCTCCACCTGGTCTTAGGCATTGATGAGTATGCTCCGTGTGAAAATTGCATGGGCGCAGTAGACCTGCCCAAAGGTCTTCAATAATAACTGATAGGTTACAGTCAGATCCATAAATATTGGGACATCAACACAATTCTAATCTTTTTGGCTCTATACACTACCACAATGGATTTGAAATGAAACAAACAAAATGTGCTTTAACTGCAGACTTTCAGCTTTAATTTGAGGGTATTTACATCCAAATCAGGTGAACGGTGTAGGAATTACAACACAGTTTGTATATGTGCCTCCCACTTTTTAAGGGAAGTAATGGGACAGATTAACAATCATAAATCAAACTTTCACTTTTTAATACTTGGTTGCAAATCCTTTGCAGTGAATTACAGCCTGAAGTCTGGAATGCATAGACATCACCAGATGCTGGGTTTCATCCCTGGTGATGCTCTGCCAGGCCTCTACTGCAACTGTCTTCAGTTCCTGCTTGTTCTTGGGGCATTTTCCCAGTTTTGCCTTCAGCAAGTGAAATGCATGCTCAATCGGATTCAGGTCAGGTGATTGACTTGGCCATTGCATAACATTCCACTTCTTTCCCTTAAAAAAAACTCTTTGGTTGCTTTCGCAGAATGCTTCAGGTCATTGTCCATCGGCACTGTGAAGCGCCGTCCAATGAGTTCTGAAGCATTTGGCTGAATATGAGCAGATAATATTGCCCGAAACACTTCAGAATTCCTCCTGCTGCTTTTGTCAGCAGTCACATCATCAACAAATACAAGAGAACCAGTTCCATTGGCAGCCATACATGCCCACACCATGACACTACCAACACCATGCTTCACTGATGAGGTGGTATGCTTTGGATCATGAGCAGTTCCTTTCCTTCTCCATACTCTTCTCTTTATATCACAAAAGTTGATCTTGGTCTCATCTGTCCATAGGATGTCGTTCCAGAACTGTGAAGGCTTTTTTTAGATGTTGTTTGGCAAACTCTAATCTGGCCTTCCTGTTTTTGAGGCTCACCAATGGTTTACATCTTGTGGTGAATCCTCTGTATTCACTCTGGTGAAGTCTTCTCTTGATTGTTGACTTTGACACACATACACCTACCTCCTGGAGAGTGTTCTTGATCTGGCCAACTGTTGTGAAGGGTGTTTTCTTCACCAGGGAAAGAATTCTTTTGTCATCCACCACAGTTGTTTTCCATGGTCTTATGGGTCTTTTAGTGTTGCTGAGCTCACCGGTGCGTTCTTTCTTTTTAAGGATGTTCCAAGCAGTTGATTTGGCCACACCTAATGTTTTTGCTATCTCTCTGATGGGTTTGTTTTGTTTTTTTTAGCCTAATAGTGGCTTGCTTCACTGATAGTGACAGCTCTTTGGAGGTTTAGTTGACGAACCTTGTAGGAATTTTTCTTTCTTGCGTGGCCACTCGAGTCGTTGTGATTTTCTGGGTATTCTGGTACCTTTTGTTGACACCACCTACTGTTTTCTTAAGAAAGGGACCACTTCTTTTGTGGGAAGTGTTGTCAACCGGTCTAGTTCTTGTGAGAGGTCCTCCATCCACATACACACAGTTTCAGTTGTTAGTTCTCTTCTGAAGTGGTCTCACTTATGTCTCCTAAGTGGTGTTCTACATTTGGTAACCACTCGGAGTTTTTGTCCTTCCGGTC
>BLSH010258084.1:561882-573987 GCA_018402905.1 Glandirana rugosa | reverse complement strand
AGGTATTTATAACCCTATAGTTGTGTTAAGATTAGAAAAACCGAGATATGTGGTGGTGTTACCTAAACTTTACTTTGTTTGTTTTACATGAAATTGACGTCTGAAAGTCGAAATTAAACTCCCATAAATGTAGGTTTAGTCCACTTGCCACATACTTAATGTTGTCCAACATACACACGGAAGGTGAAAAATTCCCTGGTTTTCATTACCCTGTTAACCGACGAATCGACAACGTACCGGTCCACACGCAATAAGGGAGTAATAGGGTAAATGTTCCTCGTCTATTTTCCAGGTCTCAAGTAAAGTTCACACGATAAACGTAAACCTTAGACAACGACAGTTGAGAGTTATACTCTAGGTTTCTCGACAGTGATAGTCACTTCGAGTTGACAGCAACAGATTCCAAATGCAAATAGCACACTTGAAATGAACTCTGGACCTTTTATCTGCTCCTTGTAAATGGGATAATGAGGGAATAACGCACACCTGGCCATGCAACAGCTAAGCAGCCAATTGTCCCATTACTTTTGGTCCCTTAAAAAGTGGAAGGCACACATACAACCTGTTGTAATTCATACACCGTTCACCTGATTTGGATGTAAATACCCTCAAATTAAAGCTGAAAGTCTGCAGTTAAAGTACATTTTGTTTGTTTCATTTCAAATCCATTGTGGTGGTGTATAGAGCCAAAAAGATTAGAATTGTGTTGATATCCCAATATTTATGGACCTGACTGTATGTGCTGCCCCTTCAGGTTATTAGACATTAACAAAACAGCTCAGAAATGCAAACACTCCCTCATATAACACCTCCCACCATGCGATCCTTATTTTTTTAGCAAGCCAAAAACACACACAGAGGAGAAGATTTTCTTTATCGTACAGTAATGATGGGAGAGTAAATTTAGGAAGCAAAAAAAACTCAGCCAACAGATCCTCAAGAAAACAAAGACCTAAACAAGGCCAAACCAAGGTTAAACTGCTTGCAAAACTTTGCAGCCGAAACTAGCATTTGAAGTTTGAACATCCACTCATAAAATTTAGCAAATAAACACAAATACCAGGTCGTGACTTGGCAACTGTGCAACAGAAGCCAACAGAGCTAGTAGAATGTGCCTTAATTGGGAAGAGATAGTCCTTACTCTTGAGAGAGTATGCCCAAGAATGTGAATCCACCTTGCAATTGTGGATCTTGATGTAGAAGTGCCATCAGGTAAAATTAAGAGTCTGGTTTTCTGATGGGGCTGTGGCTGCAGTGTAAACTCACACAGATCACATCCAAGCTGCCTTCTTTAGTCCTTTAGAAAGGGCATAAGGGGGGCAAGAAATATCCCCATTTAGGTAGAAGCCAGACACCTTTAGTAAAAAGGAAGCTATTGGACACAGCACTACCTTGTTCTTATGGAACACCAAAAAGAGTTCCCTATAGCAGGGGTCCCCAACCACAGGGCCGCAGCCCACTACTGGACTGTGGCCTCTCTGCAGCCAGG
This sequence comes from Glandirana rugosa, assembly GCA_018402905.1. Classification (NCBI taxonomy): domain Eukaryota; kingdom Metazoa; phylum Chordata; class Amphibia; order Anura; family Ranidae; genus Glandirana; species Glandirana rugosa. The sequence continues at coordinate 572,498 of BLSH010258084.1, read as the reverse complement.
CCGCGAGTGCAGTGGGTGGCATGAAAGAGCCAGGTGGGGAGCATGAAAGAGCTAGGTGGATGAGAGAAGCGAGTGGGCGGGCGGATGAGAGAAGCGGGAGGACAGGCAAGCAGAGATGACATTATCTCTCACCGACCCGCCCCAAATCACCATTCTCCTGCCCTCACTCAGAACCCACCACTGCACAGAGGCCTGCCTCTGTGCTTAATGGACCAGTGCTGCCACCAATGCAGTGACAATCCACATCTAGTGGCACTGGCAGGCAACGTGGCAAGTGACAATCCACATCTGGTAGGAGGCAGCATGGCAAGTGACAATGCGCATCTGGTAATAGGTGACAGGTGACAAACTGCATCTGAAGGCAGGTGATGTGGCAAGTGACACTCCACATCTGTTGGCACTGGCATTTGATGTGGCAAGTGACAATTCACATCTGGTGGCAGGCAACATGGCAAAGTGAGAATCCACATCTGGTGGCAGGCAGCTCGGCAAGTGACAATCCACATCTGGTGGCAGGCAGCGTGGCAAGTGACAAGTAGTATCTGAAGGCAGGAAACATGGCAAGTGACAATCCATATCTGGTGGCAGGCTACGTGGCAAGTGACAATCCCCATTTGGTGGCAGGCGACAGTGGCAAGTGACACGCTTAGGGCTTCCACTGATTCTGCATTATGGTGAGTTGAAATATTTAATCTATTACTACAATGTAATAATAGAAATAATGCACTTCAATCACCCTGACACCATATCAAGCATGGTGCTGGGATGATTGAAGCGCTAACACCAGACTTTGCCCTGACAAATTTCCTGTGAAAAATCGCTTAGTTGTTTGCAGATCCCCTGATATTCTGGGTTTAGTTGTTGCTTTGTGTCATGGGGCACACTGCATATCCTGCTGATAGACTCTGTTCCTTTCATAGCTACTTCCTGCAGTGACCAGTGTCTGTACACTCCTCTGTAGTCTTTCAGGCTGTAAATTATGTAATTGTCTTCACAACTCCGAAGCTGTGTGGGTTGAATATATCCTAATTAGCATTCAAACCCACCCATTCACACCTACAGGAAGCATTCAAATCTCCCAAGTCCTGCCTCACAGTTCATAGCATTATATTCAAGAAGGAAACACCTTCATTTACATACATACAAGGACTGTTGTGAAAGATAGCTGGCTGATTCTGGGCAGGATTGAATGGATCACAATTAGCCCTGGTTCACACTAGTGAGACGTTGACTTTCAGGCAACCAAGTGCAACTTCAAAGCAACTTTAACCCTGGTTCACACCAGTGCAACTTGTCATGCAACCTGACAGTTCAAAGTTGCACCCCATTTGTGGCAATGGAACTGTTCAAATTGCTGAAACTCAAGTCACAGTGACTTTGAAAAACTATTTATGTGTGATTTCAGTGCTACTTGTTGACATCTGTTAAATGAAGCTGCACATGAAATTGCACTGTTTTGAAGTCACAATGAAGTAGCACGACTTCATTCAAATCGCACTCGTGTGAACCAGGACTTACTGATAAGACTTTGATGAATGAGTGTTTTTTTCTTGTTCAATAATTTTATTGAAAGTAGGTAATAACAAACTTTGCATAAGAAACAATGGCTAAGTACTACAATTAACAGATGTCATCGTACATGAACACAGTACAGATAACTAAATAATATGTAGGGTGCAGTAGTAAATAGTAACTAAATGATAATATTACATCATGAGTAAAAGGCATATAGGGCAGAGTAAACTCCTAAATAGAAATTAATATATATAACAGCTAGCACACCAATTGACAGATATTGGTGATAAAATGCAATAAATAAAAAGTGCAGTGCTAATACATTATGTGTACATACAAATAGGACCTAACATTGTCAATCATAGGTATCCTATTAATAAAAAATAATTAATTAAAATGATTCAAACATATGTGTATTCAGTGGCAATTATGACTCATACAGTGATTATATATAAATAAATATACTGATATAAACCAATCAAAGTGTCCAGTGCATGTATCTTACGATACTTAAAGTGCCAATAAAAACTTTTAATTAAAGTGTCCAGTGCATATAGCATTCTATAACATCAAAGTGCCAAAAAGTTGAAAGTGTCCAGTGTGCCGCTTAATAGCTATTAAATCTGTGAGGATCCAGTATCCACTGTGAAAGGTAGACCACCACCACTGTATATAGTAATGCGCTTACCAAAGATATGAAAAGTATACGCCTATATATCTCCACTGGCAAGGATCTCTTCTGCTGGGGTAGCCTGTTATCTTAATGGAACTGAACCGACCGGACCTCATCAAAACAAGGATGTCTCCCCGAGACTTATCTTATCACCTCACCAATTCATAGATCCCAGAAATCATGCAAGCAAGAAAGATTGGTGTAGTGTAAAACCATATGGATCAAATTTATTTTAAAAAAAGTAGAAAACTTACATCACAGAAGAAATTATAAGCTCACATAGAAATGTCCAACAATCATGCAATGGCCTGGGTACAGCATAAACCCAACTAGTTTCGTCTATCAGACGTCATCTGGGGTATCCCATTACTCCGGTCATTGCGTCTATATATAACCTTTATCCATACTTGCATAGTTAGAAAACAGTGAATGACCAGTGTCCGATGGTACAAGTCACTTCCGGGTTGGAATAGCGTTGCCGTGTGGATATCAAGCCTCACTTTTAAATAGACACTTAATATAATATAAGAACCAAAGAAGGCGGCTCTGCTTGCATCCAAGCGACGTTCCCAATTTAAACCACGGGGTGCATGTATCAGATCCTGAGCCCATTGGATTCAATGCGGAAAGATCCCACTGCAAAAGAGGCTCACAGACCAAGCCCTGCCTTCGTTGCAAATTGTGCCCATTCGAGAACATCTCCAATGGGGACGTGACAGCGCCAGTATGCACCGCCTCCTACTTCGGACTGAATACCACAGGAGCACATGCATCAATCATAAATTTATCATGCACATATAATCAAATAGAGGGAGAGGGGGGCCAACTGTATACAGCTAACAATATCTAACCCAATATTACCAACGTGAGTACACCCCTCACATTTTTGGAAACATTTCATTATATCTTTTCATGTGTCAACACTGAAGATATGACACTTTGCTACAATGTAAAGTAATGAGTGTACAGCTTATATAACAGTGTAAATTTGCTGTCCACTCAAAATAACTCAACACACAGCCATTAATGTCTAAACCGCTGGCAACAAAAGTGAGTACACCCCTATGTGCAAATGTCCGAATTGGGCCCAAAGTGTCAATATTTTGTGTGGACACCATTATTTTCCAGCCCTCTTTGGTATAGAGTTCACCAGAGCTTCACAGGTTGCCACTGGAGTCCTCTTCCACTCCTCCTTGACGTCATCACGGAACTGGTGGATGTTAGAGACCTTGTGCTCCTCCACCTTCCGTTTGAGGATGCCCCACAGATGCTCAATACGGATTAGGTCTGGAGACATGCTTGGTCAGTCCAGCACCTTTACCCTCAGCTTCTTTAGCAAGGCAGTGGTCATCTTGGATGTGTGTTTGGGGTCATTATCATGTTGGAATACTACCCTGCGGCCCAGTCTCTGCTTCAGTATGTCACAGTACATGTTGGCATTCATGGTTCCCTCAATGAACTGTAGCTCCCCAGTGCCGGCAGCACTCATGCAGCCCCAGACCATGACACTCCCACCACCATGCTTGACTGTAGGCAAGACACACTTGTCTTTGTATTCCTCACCTGGTTGCTGCCACACACGCTTGACACCATCTGAACCAAATACGTTTATCTTGGGCTCATCAGACCACAGGACATGGTTCCAGTAAGTCATGTCCTTAGTCTGCTTGTCTTCAGCAAACTGTTTGCAGGCTTTCTTGTGCATCATCTTTAGAAGAGGCGGCCTTCTGGGATGACAGCCATGCAGACCAATTTGATGCAGTGCGCGGCATATGGTCTGAGCACTGACAGGCTGACCTCTCACCCCTTCAACCTCTGCAGCAATTCTGGCAGCACTCATACGTCTATTTCCAAAAGACAACCTCTGGATATGATGCTGAGCACGTGCACTCAACTTCTTTGGTTGACCATGGCGAGGCCTGTTCTGAGTGGAACCTGTCCTGTTAGGCACTGTATGGTCTTGGCCACCATGCTGCAGCTCAATTTCAGGGTCTTGACAATCTTCTTATAGCCTAGGCTATCTTTATGTAGAGCAACAATTCTTTGTTTCAGATCCTCAGAGAGTTATTTGCCATGAGGTGCTATGTTGAACTTCCAGTGACCAGTATGAGAGAGTGAGAGCGATAACACCAAATTTAACACACTTGCTTCCCATTCACACCTGCGACCTTGTAACACTAACAAGTCACATGACACTGGGGAGGGATATTGGCTAAATGGGCCCAATTTGGACAATTTCACTTAGGGGTGTACTCACTTTTGTTGCCAGGGGTTTAGATATTAATGGCTGTGTGTAGAGTTATTTTGAGGGAACAGCAAATTTACACTGTTATACAAGCTGTACAGTCATTACTTTATATTGTAGCAAAGTGTAATTTATTCAGTGTTGTTACATGACAAGATATAATAAAATATTTACAAAAATGTGAGGGATGTACTCACTTTTGTGACATACTGTACATTATTTTACATTGAATGAACCTCCAACTATCAACTAGATAACTAAAATCATATACATTATCTTATATTGAATGAACCTCCATGTTAATCAATTTAAAATCTAGGTTTATAAACAGGACTAGAAGTCACCACCTAACAGTATATAAACAATAAATCGTCATAGAGATGCCTAAATTTATCCTAAAAATTTAAAATAAATATAAATAAATATTCTAAAATTAACCTATTAGATGTATCCCCTACTAGAAATGTAATAATTATAATATAAGTGCATGGGGCTATACACACCAAAATTCAGCTTAATGGACCTCATGCTTTTTTAATAAAGTAATTGATATCCCATTCAATGTCTAATCCATACGGAAAATAACATTTGCGCTGGTATATCCAAAAAGTCTCTAACTGTGAGATTCCTTGTCTAGTAGCTCCTCCCTTCCATGGGGGATGGGTCAATTTTAGAATATTTATTTATACCAGCATTGAGTTTGGTTTATTTGCATACCATTTCTGACGAGACCAGCGCAAAGAGCGTTCAGTCGCATCGGTTAAACATAGGTCTAATTCAGTACGTGTGTGATCCAAGAGTTTACGATTAGCCTGGGTTGGAGATTGTTTAAAGGTTGTAGAAAGTGACTCTACTTGAGCCTCCAGTTTTTGTTGTAGAAATTGGCGCTCCCACTTACGTTTCACAGCTAGTTGAATAATATGACCTCGAAGGACTGCATTGTATGCCTCTCAAAGTGTGACAGGAGAAGAAACTGATCTGGAATTGAGACAGAAATCCGCAGAAGAGGTTTTCAAAAGGTCGTCTTGGATTCCCTTAATGGACAGTAACGAATCCTTCATAACCTGGTCGAATATTGAGGTTTATTGAGAATAGAATGAAAGACCACCAGGACGGGGTCATGGTCAGTCCAAGGGGCAGCAAGGATAGAAGTGGATTGCACAAAAGGGGGAGGTGTTTACGCAAAATAAAAACAGGGTAGATTCTAGAATGATCAACCAGAGCATGAACTTGCAAAGAATGAGAGAACATTTTAGCATCCAAAGAAGGAGCCATACGTTTCCAAGGGTATTTGTCCAATGTGAAGTTTAATACTAAGTTTGAGTCCCCTGCTAGAAGGAGAATACCTCTCTGGTGGGTTGTCAGTAGCGAGCAGACATGGGTCAAAAAGGGTCCTAGGCTGATATTAGAGGCATAATAGGTCATAAACATGACCTCTGTATCCAAGATTGTACCTTGAAGTAAGAGATGTCTACCATTTGGATCTGTGACCTGTTTAGTTCAATGAAAGGGAACATATTTGTGAAAAGCTATGAGAGCACTCCTCTGTTTTGTTGGAGCATTAGCTAAGTAAACTTAGGGAAATTGTGCATCAAAATATTTTGGACAAGAGGAGGCCGAAAAATGGGTCTACTGTAGGCATGCTATGTCTATCCATTGTTTTCATAAGTAACAGAAAACTTTTATGCATTTTGGGGAGAATTCATGCCCTGGACATTTAAAGAGAGCCAATTACGTGTCATAAAGGCCGTAAAAAACTGAATAACGTTACCCGGTGCGAACCTCAGTGACTCAAGGAGAAAGGGAAAGGAATGAAAAAAAGTGGAAAAAAGAATAGCAAGAAAGAAAGAGTGCAGGAGAAAACATATATTGAAAATAAAAGGTTGGTTCTTTAAGAACCAGCATAGCAGAAACACATCAGGTTGTGGGACAAAAGGCCCACAGAGGAGCCGGTAGTTGGCCAAAACAGTTGTCTCAGCCAAGTGGTGGGTCATTGAGGGAGCAGAGGTCTACAGGAACCACACAGAATATCTAATAAACCACAAATAACATGATAACATCATGAGGACCGGTCAAATGTAGACAGTAAGCAAGCTCAATACTTCTGTTTATGTTCTCTGAAAAAAAAAAATCCATACACTAGGAGCCAAGCCGGCTACAGGGTTACCATCACTCTAATGGGACAACCGGTGTGAAGAGCCGACCAGTAGTGGACAAGTCTGTAAAACCAATAAAACAATTTGAAACAATGAGAATAACTAAAGCTGAATTAAGTAGGCTATGAAAACAATAAAACAAAACATGGAGCTCAAAACAATGGGATATGGGCCAAAAGGAAGATCAAATGCCACAGCCAGAGACCAGTGTCAGATGGCAAGAAGAAAAAAAAACAAAATAACAAAATAGGAAAGGAACTGGAAATGCTGAGCTTGGAGGGAACTGAGTGCTTGGGAACTGCGCTGAGATAGCTGTGGAGCCCTGTGCGATGACTGGGATGAATGAAGCCTGGACATTGAGGAGGTAGGAGGAGGAGGTGGTAGGAGGGAGGTCAAAATTCAGATCTTGAAAGTGTTGGCGCATGTCTGATGGAGAGGAGGCCTGGAACTGACGACCCTGGTGGGAGAATGACAATATAAAGGGGAACTTCCACCCATACTCAATACCGTGGACCTGCAGGATCCGTAGGTAGGGCTTCAGGTTTAATCTGAAAGGACCTGTGTATGCTGTTGAATTCCAGCCGCTCCAGGGGGATCCCTGAAGCCAGCTCCTGAAAGAAAGCAGTGGTTGTGCCCTGCAGGTCAGTGATAGTTTCAGGCCTTTCAATAAATCAGAGGAGAGCTTGCAGTAGGCTGTTGGAATCTCCTCCCACACTATGGAGCAGAATTTTTGTAGCAGGCTTTCAGGATTGTTGTTTGGTGGGCTTATCAAGTCTGTGTGAAACTGTAGCAGGCTGTCATCCTGAGAGGTTCATCCTGCTGCCGAGAGCCACGTGGTATTATCTAGCTCCGGAGGCTCTGGCGCCATCTTGGCTGGTCTTGGGGCGGAGATGGCTTTCGTCTGTACCTTATGCTTGTGCCGGTACCTCTGGGTCAATGCATGCAAGCAGTATGCCTGGGTGAGCAGCCGGGCGGGTGGTTTGGCATATGGAGTCCGCAATTTGTGCCTGATCAGCCGAGGGAAAGCCGAGCTAGGAATGAAAGTGCCCATCTTCATTCGCCGCGCACATGCACCCCCTTTTTGTACATTTTTCAAGCATAGCATCACTTGATCATTCCTTTTAGATTGTAAGCTCTAACGAGCAGGGCCCCTGATTCCTCCTGTATTGAATTCTATTGTAACTGTACTGTTTGTGCTGTGCAAACTGTTGTAAACTCTGCAAACTTTATAAATTCTGTATAATAATAATAAACATGCTTTGCACAATCAAGTGAACACAGCCCTACGTGCGTCAAATGCCCTAAAGTAGTTTTAGAATGTTTTCAGTCGTGTAGTGTCATGTGTTTATCAATGCACATTTTGGCACATTTGCGTTTGTCACATGGTAAAACTTGTGTTTGTTAATCATGATTAAGGTGTCATTAACAATTTAGGCTTCATTTACATCTGCATGTTTCCGAATGCATGGCTACCCACGCAGAAAACCTTTGCTTAGCCTCACTGTTCAGAAATGCTCTATAAATGTGCATTGCGCTTTTGTTGCCATAATGCATGTTTTTGAAATGTATGGTAAAATGTGCGTTTCTTGCAGGTAGCCATGCTTTCAGAAACATGCAGACGCAAAAGAATAGTAATGTAAGCATGACACACGTTGCAGCGCATTTTCAAAATGCATGGCAAAGTGCACACCTCCTGTGCGGGTTGCCGCACATTTGGAAACATTCAGATGCAAAAGAATGGTAATGCAAGCATGACAAGTTTTGCTGCATGTTTTCAAAGCAAACGCTTTCTGTGTGGGTTGACATGCAGTCACAAACATGCAGATACGAATGCAGCCTAAATGGCCCTGTGAAGTAAATAAAGAGGAGAGTTTTGGGACTTTTAGTGCGGCAATTGACCCTGCCCTTTCGCAGCACCGCATACCTTTGAACCGTAGCTCCATGTGAGAAATCAGGACTAGACACCCTTTCTTTTCTTCATCTAATCCCCCTTTTTTTGATGTTTGAATCAAAACCAGATTTTATTGGTGTTTGTATTTCTTGCAGACATATAGATGAATCAGCTCCTGAGGAAGTGGTTTTGTACCACGAAACGTGTCGAGCACTGTAGGATGCAACCATGCTCTTTCTATACATCATTGTATGCATACCATATATTTTCTTGCTATTTTATTAATTTTCTCAAATGGAGTTTTACAGTATCTCACAAAAGTGAGTACACCCCTCACATTTTTGTAAATATTTTATTATATCTTGTCATGTAACAACACTGAAGAAATGACACTTTGCTGCAATATAAAGTAATGAGTGTACAGCTTGTATAACAGTGTAAATTTGCTGTCCCCTCAAAATAACTCAACACACAGCCATTAATGTCTAAACCCCTGGCAACAAAAGTGAGTACACCCCTAAGTGAAATTGTCCAAATTGGGCCCAATTAGCCAATATCCCTTCCTGGTGTCATGTGACTTGTTAGTGTTACAAGGTCTTATGTGTAAATGGGAAGCAAGTGTGTTAAATTTGGTGTTACCACTCTCACTTTCTCATACTGGTCACTGGAAGTTCAACATGGCACCTCATGGCAAATAACTCTCTGAGGATCTGAAACAAAGAATTGTTGCTCTACATAAAGATAGCCTAGGCTATACGAAGATTGTCAAGACCCTGAAATTGAGCTGCAGCATGGTGGCCAAGACCATACAGTGCTTAACAGGATAGGTTCCACTCAGAACAGGCCTCACCATGGTCAACCAAAGAAGTTGAGTGCACGTGCTCAGCATCATATCCAGAGGTTGTCTTTTGGAAATAGACGTATGAGTGCTGCCAGCATTGCTGCAGAGGTTGAAGGGGTGAGAGGTTAGCCTGTCAGTGCTCAGACCATATGCTGCACACTGCATCAAATTGGTCTGCATGGCTGTCGTCCCAGAAGGAAGCCTCTTCTAAAGATGATGCACAAGAGAGCCTGCAAACAGTTTGCTGAAGACAAGCAGACTAAGGACATGACTTACTGGAACCATGTCCTGTGGTCTGATGAGCCCAAGATAAACGTATTTGGTTCAGATGGTGTCAAGCGTGTGTGGCAGCAACCAGGTGAGGAGTACAAAGACAAGTGTGTCTTGCCTACAGTCAAGCATGGTGGTGGGAGTGTCATGGTCTGGGGCTGCATGAGTGCTGCCGGCACTGGGGAGCTACAGTTCATTGAGGGAACCATGAATGCCAACATGTACTGTGAGATACTGAAGCAGAGACTGGGCCGCAGGGTAGTATTCCAACATGATAACAACCCCAAACACACCTCCAAGATGACCACTGCCTTGTTAAAGAAGCTGAGGGTAAAGGTGCTGGACTGACCAAGCATGTCTCCAGACCTAATCCGTATTGAGCATCTGTGGGGCATCCTCAAACAGAAGGTGGAGGAGCGCAAGGTCTCTAACATCCACCAGTTCCGTGATGTCGTCAAGGAGAAGTGGAAGAGGACTCCAGTGGCAACCTGTGAAGCACTGGTGAACTCTATGCCAAAGAGGGTTAAGGCAGTGCTGGAAAATAATGGTGTCCACGCAAAATATTGACACTTTGGGCCCAATTCGGGCATTTCCACATAGGGGTGTACTCACTTTTGTTGCCAGCAGTTTAGACATTGATGGATGTGTGTTGAGTTATTTTGAGGGGGCAGCAAATTTACACTATTATATAAGCTGTACACTCATTACTTTACATTGTAGCAAAGTGTCATTTCTTCAGTGTTGACACATGAAAAGATATAATGAAATATTTCCAAAAATGTGAGGGATGTACTCACTTTTGTGAGATACTGTATATATTTTACACATCTGTAACTGAAATGTGCTGCTATATAATTTTTATTTATGTATATATGAATTGTATTTTATCTATGTACAGGCGGTCCTGTTAGGAAAGAAAAGATTTGCCTGGTGAAGTCAGGCCATGTTCTGGACTTTTTTACCGAGTTTTGCCGTTCACCAAATAGCCCTATTTAAGCTCCCTGCACCTGTCAGCAGGTGCTGTC
>BLSH010258084.1:531265-543510 GCA_018402905.1 Glandirana rugosa | reverse complement strand
GTCTACCACATATGTCCCAGGGTCTATCCCGTATGTCCCAGGGTCTATCCCATATGTCTCGGGGTCTATCCCATATGTCCTATTTGGGACCCTGTATACCCTATCTGGGGCTCTGTATACCCTATCTGGGACCCTGTATGCCCTATCTGGGACCCTGTATACACCATCTGCTGACTGTATACCCCATCTAGGAACCTGTATACCTTATTTTGTGGCTGTATACCCTATCTGGGACCCTGTATACCCTATCTGGGACCCTGTATACCCTATCTGGTGACTGTATACCCTATCTGGGGCTCTGTATACCCTATCTGGGACCAAGTATACCTTTATCTGGTGACTGTATACCTTATCTGGGACCCTGTATACCCTATCTGGTGACTGTATACCCTATCTGGGACCCTGTAAACCCTATATGGGACCCTGTATACCCTATCTGGTGATTGTATACCCTATCTGTGACCCTGTATACCCTATCTGGTGATTGTATACTTTATATGGGACCCTGTATACCCTTATCTGTTTTCTGTATACACTATCTGGGACCATGTATACCCTATCTGGTGGCTGTATACCCTATCTGGTGACTGTATACCCTATCCGGGATCCTATATCCCCTTATCTGGTGACGATATACCCTATCTGGGAACCTGTATACCCTGTCTGTTGACTGTATACCCTATCTGGGACCCTGTATACCCTATCTGGGACCCTGTATACACTATCTGGGACCCTGTATCCCCATATCTGGGACCCTGTGTCCCCATATCTGGGACCCTGTATCCCCTATCTGGGACATTGTATACCCTATCTGGGACCCTGTATACCCCTATCTGGTGACTGTATACCCTATCTGGGACCCTGTATACAGCATCTGGTGACTGTATACCCTATCTGGGGCTCTGTATACCCTATCTGGGAACATGTATACCCTTATCTAGTGACTGTATACCCTATCTGGGACCCTGTATACCCTATCTGGTGACTATATACCCTATATGGAACCCTGTATACCCTTATCTGGTGACTGTATACCCTATCTGGGACCCTGTATACCTTATCTTGTGGCTGTATACCCTATCTGGGACCCTGTATACCCTACCTGGTGACCGTATACCCTATCTGGGACCCTGTATACCCTATCTGGTGACTATATACCCTATCTTGTGACTGTATACCCTATCTGGAAACCTGTATACCCTATCTGGGACCCTGTATACCCTATCTGGTGACTATACCCTATCTGGGATCCTGTAACCCATATCTGGGACCCTGTATACCCTATCTGGGACCCTGTGCACCCCTATCTGATGACTGTATACCCTATCTGGGACCATGTATACACCATCTGGTGACTGTATACCCCATCTGGGACCCTGTATACCATATCTGGGGCTCTGTATATCCTATCTGGGACCACGTATACCTTTATATGGTGACTGTATACCGTATCTGGGACCCTGTATACCCTATCTTGTGACTGTATACCCTATCTGGGACCCTGTATACCCTATCTGGGACCCTGTATACCCTATCTGGTGATTGTATACCCCATCTGGGACCCTGTATATCCTATCTGGTGACTGTATACTGTATATGGGACCCTGTATACCCTATCTGGTGACTGTATACCCTATCTGGGATCCGGTATACCCATATCTGGGACCCTGTATACCCTATCTGGTGACTGTATACCCTATCTGGGACCCTGTATACCCTATCTGGGACCCTGTATACACCATCTGGTGACTGTATACCCCATCTGGGAACCTGTATACCTCATCGTGTGGCTGTATACCCTATCTGGGACCCTGTATACCCTATCTGGTCACTGTATACCCTATCTGGGACCCTGTATACCCTATCTGGGACCCTGTATACCCTATCTGGGGCTCTGTATACCCTATCTGGGACCAAGTATACCTTTATCTGGTGACTGTATACCTTATCTGGCACCCTGTATACCCTATCTGGTGACTGTATACCCTATCTGGGACCCTGTAAACCCTATATGGGACCCTGTATACCCTATCTGGTGATTGTATACCCTATATGTGACCCTGTATACCCTATCTGGTGACTGTATACTTTATATGGGACCCTGTATACCCTTATCTGTTTACTGTATACACTATCTGGGACCATGTATACCCTTATCTGGTGACTATATACCCTATCTGGGACCCTATATACCCTTATCTGGTGACTATATACCCTATCTGGGAACCTGTATACCCTATCTGTTGACTGTATACCCTATCTGGGACCCTGTATACCCTATCTGGGACCCTGTATACACTATCTGGGACCCTGTATCCCCATATCTGGGACCCTGTGTCCCCACATCTGGGAAACTGTATCCCCTTTCGGGGACATTGTATACCCTATCTGGGACCCTGCATACCCCTATCTGGTGACTGTATACCCTATCTGGGACCCTGTATACAGCATCTGGTGACTGTATACCCTATCTGAGGCTCTGCATACCTTATCTGGGAGCATGTATACCCTTATCTAGTGACTGTATACCCTATTTGGGACCCTGTATACCCTATCTGGTGACTATATACCCTATATGGAACCCTGTATACCCTTATCTGGTGACTGTATACCCTATCTGGGACCCTGTATACCCTATCTTGTGGCTGTATACCCTATCTGGGACCCTGTATACCCTATCTGGTGACTGTATACCCTATCTTGGACCCTGTATACCCTACCTGGTGACCGTATACCCTATCTGGTGACTATATACCCTATCTTGTGACTGTATACCCTATCTGGAAACCTGTATACCCTATCTGGGACCCTGTATACCCTATCTGGTGACTATGCCCTATCTGGTGACTATACCCTATCTGGGACCCTGTATACCCATATTAGATACTCTGTATACCCTATCTGGGACCCTGTATACCCCTATCTTGTGACGGTATACCCTATCTGGGACCCTGTATACCCTATCTGGTGACTGTATACCCTATCTGGGATCCTGTAACCCATATCTGGGACCCTGTATACCCTATCTGGGACCCTGTGTACCCCTATCTGATGACTATATACCCAATCTGGGACCCTGTATACACCATCTGGTGACTGTATACCCCATCTGGGACCCTGTATACCATATCTGGGGCTCTGTATACCCTATCTGGGACCATGTATACCTTTATATGGTGACTGTATACCGTATCTGGGACCCTGTATACCCTATCTTGTGACTGTATACCCTATCTGGGACCCTGTATACCCTATCTGGGACCCTGTATACCCTATCTGGTGATTGGATACCCTATATGGGACCCTGTATATCCTATCTGGTGACTGTATACTCTATATGGGACCCTGTATACCCTATCTGGTGACTGTATACCCTATCTGGGATCCGGTATACCCATATCTGGGACCCTGTATACCCCTATCTGATGACTGTATACGCTATCTGGAACCCTGTATACACCATCTGGTGACTGTATACCCCATCTGGGACCCTGTATACCCTATCTGGGGCTCTGTATAGCCTATCTGGGACCATGTATACCCTTATCTGGTGACTGTATACCCTATCCGGGACCCTGTATACCCTATCTGTTGACTGTATACCCAATCTGGGACCCTGTATACCCAATCTGGGACCCTGTATACCCAATCTGGGACCCTGCATATCCTATCTGGGACCCTGTATACCCTATCTGGTGGCTGTATACCCTATCTGGGACCCTGTATACTCTATCTGGGACCCTGTATACTCTATCTGGTGACTATACCCTATCTGGGACCCTGTATACCCATATCAGATACTCTGTATACCCTATCTGGGACCCTGTATACCCCTATCTTGTGACGGTATACCCTATCTGGGACCCTGTATACCCTATCTGGTGACTGTATACCCTATCTGGGATCCTGTAACCCATATCCGGGACCCTGTATACCCTATCTGGGACCCTGTGTACCCCTATCTGATGACTATATACCCAATCTGGGACCCTGTATACACCATCTGGTGACTGTATACCCCATCTGGGACCCTGTATACCATATCTGGGGCTCTGTATACCCTATCTGGGACCATGTATACCTTTATATGGTGACTGTATACCGTATCTGGGACCCTGTATACCCTATCTTGTGACTGTATACCCTATCTGGGACCCTGTATACCCTATCTGGGACCCTGTATACCCTATCTGGGACCCTGTATACCCTATCTGGTGATTGTATACCCTATCTGGGACCCTGTATATCCTATCTGGTGACTGTATACTCTATATGGGACCCTGTATACCCTATCTGGTGACTGTATACCCTATCTGGGATCCGGTATACCCATATCTGGGACCCTGTATACCCCTATCTGATGACTGTATACGCTATCTGGAACCCTGTATACACCATCTGGTGACTGTATACCCCATCTGGGACCCTGTATACCCTATCTGGGGCTCTGTATAGCCTATCTGGGACCATGTATACCCTTATCTGGTGACTGTATACCCTATCTGGGACCCTGTATACCCTATCTGTTGACTGTATACCCAATCTGGGACCCTGTATACCCAATCTGGGACCCTGTATACCCAATCTGGGACCCTGCATACCCTATCTGGGACCCTGTATACCCTATCTGGTGGCTGTATACCCTATCTGGGACCCTGTATACTCTATCTGGGACCCTGTATACTCTATCTGGTGACTGTATATACTATCTTGGACCCTGTATACCCTATCTTGTGACTGTATACCCTATCTGGGACCCTGTATACCCTATCTGGGACCGTGTATACTCATATCTGGGACTCTGTATACCCTATCTGGGAACCTGTATACCCTTATCTGGTGACTGTATACCCTATCTGGGAGCCTGTATACCCTATCTGGTGACTGTATACCCTATGTGGGACCCTGTATATCCTATCTGGGACCATGTATACCCTATCTGGGACCCTGTATACCCTATCTGGTGACTATATACCCTATCCGGGACAATGTATACCCCTATCTGGTGACTGTATACCCTATTTGGGATCCTGTATACCCATATCTGGGACCCTGTATACCCTATCTGGAACCCTGAATACCTCTATCTTGTGACTGTATACCATATCTGGGACCCTGTATACCCTATCTGGGAGCATGTATACCCTATCTGGGACCCTGTATACCCTATCTGGAACCTTGTATACCCTATCATGGACCATGTATACCCTATCTGGGACCATGTATACCCATATCTGGGACTCTGTATACCCTATCTGGGACCCTGTCTACCCCTATCCGGTGACGGTATACCCTATCTGGGACTCTGTATACCCAATCTGGGACCTTGTATACCCTATCTGGGACCCTGTATACCCTATCTGGGACCCTGTATACCCTAACTGATGACTATATACCCTATCTGGGACCCTGTATACCCCCATCTTGTGACTGTATACTCTATCTGGGAACCTGTATACCCTATCTCGTGACTGTATACCTTATCTGGGACCATGTACACCCTATCTGGGACCCTGTACACACTATCTGGGACCCTGTATACCCTATCTGGGACCCTGTATATCCTATCTGGTGATTGTATACCCCATCTGGGACCCTGTATACCCTATCTGGGACCCTGTATAACCATATCTGGGAATATGTATACCCTATCTGGGACCCTGTATACCCCTATCTGGTGACTGTATACCCTATCTGGGACCCTGTATACCCTATCTGGGGCTCTGTATACCCTATCTGGGACCATGTATACCCTATCTTGGACCCTGTATACACCATCTGGGAACCTGTATACACCATCTGGTGACTGTATACCCTATCTGGGACCCTGTATACTCTATCTGGTGACTGTATATACTATCTTGGACCCTGCATACCCTATCTGCTGACTATATACCATATCTGGGACCTTGTATACCCCTATCTGGTGACTGTATACCCTATCTGGGACCCTGTATACCCTATCTGGGGCTCTGTATACCCTATCTGGGACCGTGTATACCCTTATCTGGTGACTATATACCCTATCTGGGACCCTGTATACCCTATCTGTTGACTGTATACCCTATCTGGGACCATGTATACCCTATCTGGGACCCTGTATACCCATATCTGGGACTCTGTATACCCTATCTGGGAACCCTGTATACCCTTATCTGGTGACTGTATACCCTATCTGGGACCCTGTATACCCTATCTGGGACCCTGTATACCCTAACTGATGACTATATACCCTATCTGGGACCCTGTATACCCCTATCTTGTGACTGTATACCCTATCTGGGACCCTGTATACCCTATCTCGTGACTGTATACCCTATCTGGGACCATGTATACCCTATCTGGGACCATGTATACCCATATCTGGGACTCTGTATACCCTATCTGGGACCCTGTATACCCTTATCTGGTGACTGTATATCCTATCTGGGACCCTGTACACCCTATCTGGGACCCTGTACACCCTATCTGGGAACCTGTACACCCTATCTGGGACCCTGTATACCCTATCTGGGACCCTGTATATCCTATCTGGTGATTGTATACCCCATCTGGGACCCTGTATACCCTATCTGGGACCCTGTATAACGATATCTGGGACTCTGTATACCCTATCTGGGACCCTGTATACCCCTATCTGGTGACTGTATACCCTATCTGGGACCCTGTATACACCATCTGGTGACTGCATACCCTATCTGGGACCGTGTATACCCATATCTGGGACTCTGTATAACCTATCAGGGAACCTGTATACCCTTATCTGGTGACTGTATACCCTATCTGGGAGCCTGTATACCCTATCTGGTGACTGTATACCCTATCTGGGACCCTGTATATCCTATCTGGGACCCTGTATACCCTATCTGGTGACTATATACCCTATCTGGGACAATGTATACCCCTATCTGGTGACTGTATACCCTATCTGGGACCCTGAATACCTCTATCTTGTGACTGTATACCATATCTGGGACCCTGTATACCCTATCTGGGAGCATGTATACCCTATCTGGGACCCTGTATACCCTATCTGGAACCCTGTATACCCTATCTGGGACCATGTATACCCATATCTGGGACTCTGTATACCCTATCTGGGACCCTGTATACCCCTAACGGGTGACTGTATACCCTATCTGGGACCCTGTATACCCTATCTGGGACCCTGTGTACTCAATCTGGAACCTTGTTTACCCTATCTGGGGCCCTGTATACCCTATCTGGGACCCTGTATACCCTAACTAATGACTATATACCCTATCTGGGACCCTGTATTCCCCTATCTTGTGACTGTATACCCTATCTGGGACCATGTATA
Source organism: Glandirana rugosa (assembly GCA_018402905.1). Lineage (NCBI taxonomy): Eukaryota > Metazoa > Chordata > Amphibia > Anura > Ranidae > Glandirana > Glandirana rugosa. The sequence continues at coordinate 536,189 of BLSH010258084.1, read as the reverse complement.
CCCTATCTGGGACCATGTATACCCATATCTGGGACTCTGTATACCCTATCTGGGACCCTATATACCCCTAACGGGTGACTGTATACACTATCTGGGACCCTGTATACCCTATCTGGGACCCTGTGTACCCAATCTGGGACCTTGTATACCCTATCTGGGGCCCTGTATACCCTATCTGGGACCCTGTATACCCTAACTGATGACTATATACCCTATCTGGGACCCTGTATACCCCTATCGTGTGAATGTATACCCTATCTGGGACCCTGTATACCCTATCTCGTGACTGTATACCCTATCTGGGACCATGTATACCCTTATCTGGGACCCTGTACACCCTATCTGGGACCCTGTACACCCTATCTGGGACCCTGTATACCCTATCTGGGACCCTATATATCCTATCTGGTGATTGTATACCCCATCTGGGACCCTGTATGCCCTATCTGGGACCCTGTATAACCATATCTGGGACTCTGTATACACTATCTGGGACCCTGTATACCCCTCTCTGGTGACTGTATACCCTATCTGGGACCCTGTATACACCATTTGGTGACTGCATACCCTATCTGGGACCCAGTATACCCTATCTGGGGCTCTGTATACCCTATCTGGGACCATGTATACCCTATCTTGGACCCTGTATACACCATCTGGGAACCTGTATACACTATCTGGTGACTGTATACCCTATCTGGGACCCTGTATACCCTATCTAGGACCATGTATACCCTTATCTGGTGACTGTATACCCTATCTGGGACCCTGTATACCCTATCTGTTGACTGTATACCCTATCTGGCACCCTGTATACCCAATCTGGGACCCTGAATACCCAATCTGGGACCCTGTACACCCTATCTGGTGGCTGTATACCCTATCTGGGACCATGTATACTCTATCTGGTGACTGTATATACTATCTTGGACCCTGTATACCCTATCTGGTGACTATATACCATAGCTGGGACCCTGTATACCCCTATCTGGTCACTGTATACCCTATCTGGGACCCTGTATACCCCTATCTGGTGACTGTATACCCTATCTGGGACTCTGTATACCCTATCTGGGACCATGAATACCCTTATCTGGTGACTATATACCCTATCTGGGACCCTGTATACCCTATCTGTTGACTGTATACCCTATCTGGGACTCTGTATACCCTATCTGGAACCCTGTATAACCTTATATGGTGACTGTATACCCTATCTGGGACCCTATATACCCTATCTGGGACCCTGTATACCCTAACTGATGACTATATACCCTATCTGGGACCCTGTATACCCTTATCTGGGACCATGTACACCCTATCTGGTACCCTGTACACCCTATCTGGGACCCTGTATACCCTATCTGGAACCCTTTATATCCTATCTGGTGATTGTATACCCCATCTGGGACCCTGTATACCCTATCTGGGACCCTGTATAACCATATCTGGGACTCTGTATACCCTATCTGGGACCCTGTATACCCCTATCTGGTGACTGTATACCCTATCTGGGACCCTGTATACACCATCTGGTGACTGCATACCCTATCTGGGACCGTGTATACCCATATCTGGGACTCTGTATAACCTATCAGGGAACCTGTATACCCTTATCTGGTGACTGTATACCCTATCTGGGAGCCTGTATACCCTATCTGGTGACTGTATACCCTATCTGGGACCCTGTATATCCTATCTGGGACCCTGTATACCCTATCTGGTGACTATATACCCTATCTGGGACAATGTATACCCCTATCTGGTGACTGTATACCCTATCTGGGACCCTGAATACCTCTATCTTGTGACTGTATACCATATCTGGGACCCTGTATACCCTATCTGGGAGCATGTATACCCTATCTGGGACCCTGTATACCCTATCTGGAACCCTGTATACCCTATCTGGGACCATGTATACCCATATCTGGGACTCTGTATACCCTATCTGGGACCCTGTATACCCCTAACGGGTGACTGTATACCCTATCTGGGACCCTGTATACCCTATCTGGGACCCTGTGTACTCAATCTGGAACCTTGTTTACCCTATCTGGGGCCCTGTATACCCTATCTGGGACCCTGTATACCCTAACTAATGACTATATACCCTATCTGGGACCCTGTATTCCCCTATCTTGTGACTGTATACCCTATCTGGGACCATGTATACCCTATCTGGGACCATGTATACCCATATCTGGGACTCTGTATACCCTATCTGGGACCCTATATACCCCTAACGGGTGACTGTATACACTATCTGGGACCCTGTATACCCTATCTGGGACCCTGTGTACCCAATCTGGGACCTTGTATACCCTATCTGGGGCCCTGTATACCCTATCTGGGACCCTGTATACCCTAACTGATGACTATATACCCTATCTGGGACCCTGTATACCCCTATCGTGTGAATGTATACCCTATCTGGGACCCTGTATACCCTATCTCGTGACTGTATACCCTATCTGGGACCATGTATACCCTTATCTGGGACCCTGTACACCCTATCTGGGACCCTGTACACCCTATCTGGGACCCTGTATACCCTATCTGGGACCCTATATATCCTATCTGGTGATTGTATACCCCATCTGGGACCCTGTATGCCCTATCTGGGACCCTGTATAACCATATCTGGGACTCTGTATACACTATCTGGGACCCTGTATACCCCTCTCTGGTGACTGTATACCCTATCTGGGACCCTGTATACACCATTTGGTGACTGCATACCCTATCTGGGACCCAGTATACCCTATCTGGGGCTCTGTATACCCTATCTGGGACCATGTATACCCTATCTTGGACCCTGTATACACCATCTGGGAACCTGTATACACTATCTGGTGACTGTATACCCTATCTGGGACCCTGTATACCCTATCTAGGACCATGTATACCCTTATCTGGTGACTGTATACCCTATCTGGGACCCTGTATACCCTATCTGTTGACTGTATACCCTATCTGGCACCCTGTATACCCAATCTGGGACCCTGAATACCCAATCTGGGACCCTGTACACCCTATCTGGTGGCTGTATACCCTATCTGGGACCATGTATACTCTATCTGGTGACTGTATATACTATCTTGGACCCTGTATACCCTATCTGGTGACTATATACCATAGCTGGGACCCTGTATACCCCTATCTGGTCACTGTATACCCTATCTGGGACCCTGTATACCCCTATCTGGTGACTGTATACCCTATCTGGGACTCTGTATACCCTATCTGGGACCATGAATACCCTTATCTGGTGACTATATACCCTATCTGGGACCCTGTATACCCTATCTGTTGACTGTATACCCTATCTGGGACTCTGTATACCCTATCTGGAACCCTGTATAACCTTATATGGTGACTGTATACCCTATCTGGGACCCTATATACCCTATCTGGGACCCTGTATACCCTAACTGATGACTATATACCCTATCTGGGACCCTGTATACCCTTATCTGGGACCATGTACACCCTATCTGGTACCCTGTACACCCTATCTGGGACCCTGTATACCCTATCTGGAACCCTTTATATCCTATCTGGTGATTGTATACCCCATCTGGGACCCTGTATACCCTATCTGGGACCCTGTATAACCATATCTGGGACTCTGTATACCCTATCTGGGACCCTGTATACCCCTATCTGGTGACTGTATACCCTATCTGGGACCCTGTATACACCATCTGGTGACTGCATACCCTATCTGGGACACTGTATACCCTATCTGGGGCTCTGTATACCCCATCTGGGACCATGTATACCCTTATCTGGTGACTCTATACCCTATCTGGAACCCTGTATACCCTATCTGGGACCATGTATACCCTATCTGGGACCCTGTATACACCATCTGGGAACCTGTATACACCATCTGGTGACTGTATACCCTATCTGGGACCATGTATACCCTATCTGGGACCCTGTATACACCATCTGGGAACCTGTATACACCATCTGGTGACTGTATATACTATCTTGGACCCTGTATACCCTATCTGGGGTTCTGTATACCCTATCTGGGACCATGTATACCCTTATCTGGTGATTATATACCCTATCTGGGAACCTGTATACGCTATCTGTTGACTGTATACCCTATCTGGGACCATGTATACCCTATCTGGGACCATGTATACCCTATCTGGGACCATGTATAGCCTATCTGGGACCATGTATACTCATATCTGGGACCATGTATACCCTATCTAGGACCTGGATTGCCCTATCCGGTGACTGTATACACTAGCTGGGACCCTGTATACCCTATCCGGGACCCTGTATACCCTATCTGGGACCCTGTATACCCCTATCTGGTGACTGTATACCCTATCTGGGACCCTGTATACCCAATCTGGGACCCTGTATACCCTATCTGGGACCCTGTATACCCTATCTTGGACCCTGTATACCCTATCTGGTGGCTGTATACCCTATCTGGGACCCTGTATACCCTATCTGGAGACTGTATACCCTATCTGGGACCCTGTATACCCTTATCCATTGACTGTATACCCTATCTGGTGGCTGTATACCTTATCTGGGACCCTGTATACCCTATCTGGTGACTGTATGCCCAATCCGGGACCCTGTATACACCATCTGGTGACTGTATACCCTATCTGGGACCCTGTATACCCTATCTGGGGCTCTGTATATCCTATCTGGGACCATGTATACCCTTATCTGGTGACTGTATACCCTATCTGGGACCCTGTATACCCAATCTGGGACCCTGTATACCCTATCTGGGACCCTGTATACCCTATCTGGGACCCTGTATACAATATCTGGTGGCTGTATACCCTATCTGGGACCCTGTATACCATATCTGGTGACTATATGTCCCAGGGTCTATCATATACGTCAGTGGTCTATACCATATGTCCCAGGGTCTATCCCA
>BLSH010258084.1:483305-493802 GCA_018402905.1 Glandirana rugosa | reverse complement strand
GATAGACGGATTAATTAACTAGTGTACCAGACTATGACGTACGACTCTACGACGACTTCGACAACACTAGACCTTCCTTACAGACCTCATGGCCGTCCCCAGTTCCGGTTTCAACCTGTCACTAAGACTGCACGGACTACTTAACCAACGGTGAACTACCCGACTATCCTTTTCCGTTATTGCCCGATCTCAACCTCTCTGACCCATCCACTCAGCCATCGATCAGTTCGTGGCGTTGACCCGTGGTCCTCAAATATCAGGCCTTCTCCGACTACAGCTGGGACCCAGACTAGACTACCCAAACCTCTGAAGATCCACTACCTGAACCCGAACGATTTTTGAAATGTCCGGGTCCGGGTCCGTGCCACGGACACCCTAAAGTTCGGTACGGACCCGAACGTTACAGTCCGGGTTCGCTCAACACTATTAACAAGTTTCCAAACTATTACGTCCATCACCTAGAAGTCTCCAAACCCATCAGATCAGACCCAGGGTCGACATCAGCCTCTTCCGGACTATAAACTCCTGGTGCCCAGTTGCGGTGCTTGACTAGCTACCGACTCACCTACCCAGTCTCTCCAACTCTAGCCCGTTATTGCCTTTTCCTATCAGCCCATCAAGTGGCAACCAATTCATCAGGCACGTCAGAATCACTGTCCAACTTTGGCCTTGACCCCTGCCGGTACTCCAGACATTCCTTCCAGATCACAACAGCTTCAGCAGCATCTCAGCATGCAGTATCAGACCATGTGATCAATTAATTAGGCAGATAGTAGTCCGGCTGCTTGGCTAGATACATTCCAAAGCCTCAGTTGGAGATAGCACAAGCCTTCACCAAGCTTGCTCATCGATCATTGTACCAATTAAGGACTACTTCCCTAAACTGCATATTTTTGCCCCCTTCTCTTGGCATACCGACCAGATGACCAAGGCACACCTCAGGTCTATTTATGTTGTAAGTCTTGTTGCGTGTTTATGTGATCCACATCTATCTTTGGTCAGAGGGCCACGACCATAAGTAGGAAGGCCAGTGGGCTGGCCTGAATTTATGGGAGGAGCCCGGAGGGTATTTAAGCACCCTTACTCTCCATGCTCTTTGTTGGTTCCAGTGCACGATACCCTCCCTCCCAACCCCCTTTTTCAGGGCATTTCTCAGCACATTCTTCTCCATTATTACCCTTTACTTATATAGGGTATGCCCCCTTCTCTTGGCATACTGACCAGATGACCAAGCCACACCTCAGGTCTATTTATGTTGTAAGTCTTGTTGCGTGTTTGTGATCCACATCTATCTTCGGTCAGAGGGCCACGACCATAAATATATAGACACTAGGAAGTTGCATATATATTCTTACACTACCTGAAAGGACGCTATATATTATACACTGAATTAGCTGTATATAGTCTACACTAAAGGCATTGCATTATATATAAATATACTATGGAAGGTACATATATATTCTTGCACTGCCTGAACGGACGCTATATACTATACACTGAATTAGCTGTATATGGTCTACACTAAAGGCATTGCATTATATATAAATATACTATGGAAGGTACATCTATATTCTTGCAGTGCCTGAACGGACACTATATACTATACACTGAATTAGCTGTATATAGTCTACACTAAAGGCATTGCTATATATATATATATATATATATATATATATATATATATACATATATATATATATATATATATATATATATGACAGTATCTCACAAAAATGAGTATACCCCTCGCATCTTTTCATACGAAAACACTGAAGAAATTACAATTTGCAACAATGTAAAGTAGTAAGTGTACAGCTTGTATAACCGAGTAAATTTGCTGCCCCCTCAAAATAACTCAACACACAGCCATTAATGTCTAAACCGCTGGCAACAAATTGGGCCCAAAGTGTCAATATTTTATGTGACCGCCATTATTTTTGCAGCACTGCCTTAATCCTCTTGGGCATGGAGTTCACCAGAGCTTCACAGGTTGCCACTGGAGTCCTCTTCCACTCCTCCATGATGACATCACAGAGCTGGTGGATGTTAGAGATGCTCAATAGGGTTTAGGTCTGGAGACATGCTTGGCCAATCCATCACCTTTACCCTCAGCTTCTTTAGCAAGGCAGTGGTCGTCTTGGAGGTGTGTTTGGGGTCGTTATGTTGGAATATTGCCCTGCGGCCCAATCTCCGAAGGGAGGGGATCATGCTCTGCTTCAGTATGTCACAGTACATGTTGGCATTCATGGTTCTCCCAATGAACTGTAGCTCCCCAGCACTCGATCTACCCCAGACCATGACACTCCCACCACCATGCTTGACTGTAGGCAAGACACATTTTTCTTTGTACTCTTCACCTGGTTGTCGCCACACGCTAGACACAATCTGAACCAAATAAGTCTATCTTGGTCATCAGACCACAGGACTTGGTTCCAGTAATCCATGTCCTTAGTCTGCTGGTCTTCAGCAAACTGTTTGCGGGCTTTCTTGTGAATCATCTTTAGAAGAGGCTTCTTTCTGGGACAACAGCCATGCAGACCAATTTGATGCAGTGTGCGGGGTATGGTCTGAGCACTGACAGGCTGACCCCCCCCACCCCTTCAACCTCTGCAGCAATGCTGGCTGCACTTATACGTCTATTTTGCAAAGACAACCTCTGGATATGACGCTGAGCACTTGCACTCAACATCTTTGGTCGACCATGGCGAGAACTGTTTTGAGTGAAACCTGTCCTGTTAAACCGCTGTATGGTCTTGGCCACGATGCTGAAGGTCAGTTTCAGGGTCTTGTCTTATAGCCTAGGCCATCTTTTTGCAGAGCAACATTCTTTTTTTCAGATCCTCAGAGAGACTTCTTTGCCATGAGGTGCCATGTTGAATTTTCAGTGACCAGTATTAGAGAGTCAGAGCGATAACACCAAATTTAACACACCTGTTCCCCATTCACACCTGAGACCTTGTAACACGAACGAGTCACATGACACCGGGGAGGGAAAATTGGTAATTGGGCCCAATTTGTACATTTTCACTTAGGGGTGTACTCACTTTTGTTGCTAGCGGTTTAGACATTAATGGCTGTGCGTTGAGTTATTTTGAGGGGTCAGCAAATTTACACTGTACTACAAGCTGTACACTCACTACTTTACACTGTAGCAAACTGTAATTTCTTCAGTGTTGTCACATGAAAAGATAGAATAAAATATTTACAAAAATGTGAGGGGTGTACTCACTTTTGTGAGATACTGTGTGTGTGTGTGTGTATATATATATATATATATATATATATATATATTCTTACACTGCCTGAACGCTATATACTATACACTGAATTAGCTGTATATAGTCTACGCTAAAGGCATTGCATTATTATGGAAAATTGTTATCACATACTTACCATCATTTTCCTTTCCTGGCCTATCCTCACGTCAGCACACAATGGGTTAACGCCTCTTGCAGGCGCTCACATGACCACCTGTGATTAGCTGAATAAAAGACAGCCCCTCCCCCACTAAGGTGTTCGATAACTTAGCCTGCGACAGGCCACTAGGGAGGGAGTCCTGTGCTGATGTGAGGATAGGCCAGGAAAGGAAGATTATGGTAAGTATTTGATAACAATTTTCCATATTCCTGGCCATACCTCGCGTCAGCACACAGTGGGATATAACTAGCTGAATAAATGGGCGGGAGAAAACACATGAAAAGGAACATTGATAATCAAGGAAATGCTGCCAAAGACAAGAAATATTTATAGGTCTCATCCCAAACTTTGCAGAACTTTGACTGCATGCCCGTAAAGTCGAGTGAGAGGCTAGCTGTCTCACATACATCTTCCACTGAAACCTGGCACAACTACCCAAAAGCTGCCACCACTCGGGTCGAAGGAGCTTGCACCTGTTCCTGATCAGAAAGGTCTAATTCCTGAATGCCAATCTATTCACCTTGGTAAACCAACAGAAGATGACTCAAGAACCTGACGGTGAAATGAAAAGATCCTTCCTTCATCTTTTGACCTTTGCATGTATACTGGTCACAATTTGTGTAAGGACCTGAAGTCCTCCTGCTGTGTACTCAGTGACTCCGTGTGAATGCCCAGAGGGACTGTTTCCAGTTTTCCTGAAAACTGCACATCACTTTAGAATTGAGCTTTGGAGATGAATGTAGTATCACTATTTCTGGTAAAAAGCTACAAAAGGGACCTTTGCTGCAATCTCCAACCACCTTCTATCTGAAGCAACCACTGTCAGAGGAACTAGTCTTACCACTAGGAACCATACTGGAAATTAAGCTATTGAAGCACGGGATGCCTGTACTAGTGCTTTCAGAGCCAAGCCAAAAGATTTCCTTGGTGGTTGTATAAGGATTATGGCCTGCATGAAGCATTTGTTTGATGGCTCTTCCACCAGCCTGAAAAAGAGGATAAAGGCAGAGACCTGTACTATAAATGGAGTTGTATGTCAGACCCACCTCAAGAGCCAATTGTAAAAAATGTCCAGGATATAGGCTAGAGCTAGGGACACCAGAGAGAAAACTTTACTAAGCAAACAGAACAAACTTCCTTCATATCCTCTTATATATATCGCTCATGGCCATGTGGTCTTCAAGGTCTGAACCACCTTGGATGAGAATTCCTGCACCACTAGTCTGGCTGATTCAATAGCCAGGCTATTAATAGTCTCACTGGATTGGGGTGCTGCTATTGACATTGGCATAAAAGATCTTGTTTGACCGGGAATGAGATTGGTGGTACTGATGACATCTGGGGAAGCAATGAAAATCAAGGTCCCTTCGACAGATGAAAGCACCTGTATGGCATAAACGTGTTCTGTCCAAATCTTTAGAAGAACCTTCACAGTCAAGGACACTGGAGGAAGACAAACACCAATGGGAAAAAAAACCTCCATGGTACTGTGAATCCACCTATCACTACACCTTTGTAACTTGTTACAAATACTAGAAACTGTGTGTTCAGTGGACTCTCTATGAGAACTACTGATGGAATGCAGTTTAGAGCCAATACTAGTTGAGATACACATTGTTGTAAAATAATTTGTCCAACTGATCCGTTAGTGGATCCTGCCTTTCCAGTAAGTAAACTGCGTTTAACTGTAAGCGGCTCTCCACCCAATGAAAAGTTTATGTTGGCAATGTAAGCTACTGCTGTCTTGGTGTCAAACATCAACTTCACTCGGGCCTCTTGGAGAAAAGATTCTGAATGGTTTGCAAAGCTACAAAAACAAAACCACCGTCATTTAAGTCAGTCACTAGGCTCCAATGCCCTTGCACTGGTCTCCTCAGACTGGAGGAAGACTGGCATCCGATGTCAGAATCATTCAATCTCCTGGGCTGAGAGGCATGCCACAAAAAGAGACACCCTTTAAGGCATATCTGCTTTCATCCACTTACTTAACAAGCAGCAGCAGGTGAGCCCAGGCAGCCTTCTAGAAGCAGACAGGAGACAAAAACCAGTCAGAGTGTCTAACCCCTGGGAACACAGCACAGCAGGGGAGCAAACAGCAACAAGTCTTCACCTCACACAGATTGGAAGACTGGCATCCGATGTCAGAATCATTCAATCTCCTGGGCTGAGAGGCATGCCACAAAAAGAGACACCCTTTAAGGCATATCTGCTTTCATCCACTTACTTAACAAGCAGCAGCAGGTGAGCCCAGGCAGCCTTCTAGAAGCAGACAGGAGACAAAAACCAGTCAGAGTGTCTAACCCCTGGGAACACAGCACAGCAGGGGAGCAAACAGCAACAAGTCTTCACCTCACAGAGGAAACTGTCAGGACTGCAGAGAGATGGAGAGAAATGAGATCCTCTGCTGGCTGTAAGACTGTTGATGCTGCTTGGTGACTTCCAGACCCTACCTTGCGCCCTCCTTCCCCTGCCCTCTGTGACATCATCCACCGCCGCTCTCAGGCTGACAACAAAGCCAGGAGAGTGGTATGCTACCTATACAAGACAGGAAAAATCCCAATGGTGACATTGCAGAGCTTACTCACACCACACCTGTAGAAGTGCTGTACAAGCAACATTGCCCACTCCCGGCACAAGGGACACCCAGTTTCAGGAAGGTTTACATCCAACATTCTGGGTCTTCCAACTCCATGAGAGGCTGAACATGGAGGGGCAGGTTCGGTAGGGGGGATATCCAGCAACAAAACTACTTACCAACAGCAATCCACAGGTGGCCTGGAGCAGACCAAGAAAAAAGAACACTCTTTTATTCAGCTTATAGGTGGTCATGTGTGCGCCTGCAAGAGGCGTTAACCCATTGTGTGCTGACGTGAGGTATGGCCAGGAAACATATATATATATATATATATATATATATATATATATATATATATACATATACACACACACACACACACACTAGGAAGGTATATAGAGGTGAGCGAACCCGAACTGTAAGGCCTCATACACACGGACGTTTTTTGACGCCGGCGTTTTCTGGCGTTTATTGCAGCTCTCCATGTTAGTCAATGGCCCCATAAAAACGTCGGCGTTTTTGAGCTGTAGATGGCGTCGGCGTTAGTGAGCTGAAAGTAGAACCCACGGCCATCATGTTCTGAGGCTGTGGCATTTTTTGACGCCGACGCCACAAAACGCCAACAAACGCCAACTAATATTGTACCGGCTTTTTCCAGTGTTTTTTGACGCCGACGTTTTTAGGTTGAAAAATAGCAGAGGGATGTTTTTTTTAAAAAAACGCCTATTGACGCCGACGCTCACTTATGCTCACTAACGCCGATGCATAACGCCAAATTTTTTTTTTTTTTTTTTCCTTGACTTCGGCCCGACGTTTTGTTTATTTTTAAAGATACACCCGTGTGTGTATGAGGCCTTAAGTTCGGGTCTGTACCAAACTTTTGGGTGTCCGGGACCCGGACCCGAACCCAAACTTTTCAAAAAAAGTTGGGGTTCGGGGTTCTGGTAATTTTACTAAAAGTTCTGAAAATTGCTGTAAAAAAGTCCTGGAAAGTTCTAGAGGTCTGAAAAAGGAAGGAAAATGGGGGTAAGGGTTGGACAAGTGCCCTACAAAGAAATGGGGACAGGGAAATAACGTAAAAGCATTTAAAAAAAAAAAATCACATAAAAAAAAAAATCAAAAATGGAGATGGATGTGGACCATCTTCAAACTGTGTGTGAAAAGTATTAACGGGAGAAGCCATATCCCTGTTCTAAAATCATCAGAAAAATGTGTGTGAAACTATAGCAGGTAGAAGCCATATCCCTGTTCTAAAATCATCTGAAAACTGTGTGTGAAACTTAAATGATAGCAGAGAGAAGCCATATCCCTGTTATAAAAACAGGGATATGGCTTCTATCTGCTATAGCTATCCAGGAAAAGCTCGAGGATCTAGAAAATAGGTCCAGAAGGAGTAACCTAAGGATAATAGGCCTCCCTGAGAACTGTCCAAATAATGCTCTCGCCCATATTTGCTCCTCACGCATCCCTGAGGTGCTTGGCCTACCTGCACCTTGTACCGTTGAACGTGCACACAGAATAGGCCCTCCAGATCCTAACCGCAAATCTCCCAGAGCAGTCATAGCTAAATACCTCAATTACCCTGACAAGCTGGAGATACTACAAGCCTTCAGGAAAAATCGCAACCTTAAAATAGAAGGAGCCAGCTTGCTGATATTTGCTGATTACTCGGCCGAAGTATCTAAAGAGCGTAAAGCCTTCCAGGGGGTCTGCTCAGAACTATACAAACAGAAAATATGTTTCTCCCTGGCCTTCCCGGCAATACTACGAATCCAAACCAATGAAGGCAAACAACTTTCCTTCCAAACTCCCAGAGAGGCAGAGACTTTCCTCAGATCTATACTCTCTAAACAAACCAGCCCCTCTACTACCCAGGGCCTGACCTCACCGGACTCCAGGGAACAAAGGAGCCCCAGAAAGGACCCAGCAAAGCGTCTGCGCCCTAACAACAACGGGGGCGCAACCCCGACTCTAACTTGATGTAACCCGACTCTTCGCATACTATCCTGGCACTTACACTGGGCACACTTGCCCCCTTCACCACCGCCTATGCAACATCACCCCAGAACTGTACAACCCGGTGCTAACCCTCTACATACAAGTTTTGCCCATTTTCTGCTGAGACTTCCCCCCCACTATTCTTCCTTGTACCACTGCCTGATGAGCGGACCAGCCGCGCAGGAGTTGTTTTCTCTTTTTTGCTCATGAGGAAAAAAGCGAAGTGCAGAAAGTTTGATTTGTTGTTCTCTGTATTAATGTTCTTACTTGCCTCCCACAGCTTCCACACCTTTTCTTGTTTTCATCTTCTGCGGAAAGAGGCTGCCGATGCTCACCCTAGCGAGCTCAACCCCCCATCACTGCTAAACCGTGAGTCCGTCTTACTTATCGCACAAGTACGTTTTATATCCCACAGCAGATTCCTCTACAACCACACACATTCATTCGGGTAGTCTCATGGAATGTTAAGGGACTACGATCCCCTTCCAAGCGAACCAAAATCCTTAGACACCTCAAAAGCCTCCGATGTGGCCCTGCTCCAGGAGACTCACCTCGGTGCGGACGAATACCATCGCCTCCGAAAATTCTGGGTTGGGAGTATCCATGGCTCCCCAGCGGTAGGCAGGAAAGCCGGAGTCATAATTCTATTGCACAAGAAGCTACAGCCAACTATTATAGAGGAGAAACACGACTCTCTAGGCCGTATAGTGACACTACACCTAAGATTCCAATCGAAAGGCATCATGATCTCAAACATATATGCACCAAACTCACCCACCTTCTCGTTCTTTCAGGAGACCACGAGATGGTTGATGAACAAACCACACATTCCTCACCTAGTTGGAGGCGACTTCAACAAGGTGAGCAACTCAGCAGAGGACAGGACCCCTCACAAAGCCCCACTGCGACATGCCAACATTCAAAACATTCCCTCCCTATTAGAACGTTTCACATCGGACACGGACCTAACGGACACCTGGCGCATATCTCACCCCACGGACAGAGATTACACATACTATTCCCCACCACATGGGTCGTTCTCAAGAATCGACTACATTTTTGCCTCCCACTCAGCACTCCACTATGTCAAGGAATCCCACATCCACGACATAGCAATCTCCGATCATAGCCCAGTTTCGGTTACACTATCGGACCTCACAGCTCCAACATCCCCCAAGATTTGGAGATTCCCCTCATACCTGGCAGGTGACACTCATTTACAAGAGGTGTTGCGTACTGCCTGGGAAGACTACTCCACCAACAATAGACCCCACTGTTCCAACCCAAACCTCTTCTGGGAAGCAGGCAAGGCGGTTCTTCGAGGCAAAATTATTGCCTACGCGGCCCACTACAAAAAAAATGCCTCCAAACGATACATAGAAGCAAGCAATCAGCTGAGGGAAACACAGACAGCTCTTCAACACACTAAAATAGAGAAAAATGGCAGACGGCCAGACAACAATTTGAAACGTGGGCGGATCATTTAGACCAAGTCCACACGGCCCACTGGGATCTCACACTGCACAAACAGGGGAATAAGGCTGGGAAACTACTTGCTAGACTCAGCAAAGGCCAATACAAACCTACCCATATCACACAACTCAAAGACATCACAGGTAAATTAACCTCTAGACCGGAGGAAATCAATGACATCCTCCTTAAATACTACACCTCCCTATATGCAGCAGGCAACCTAGAACCCTCAGCAGCTGACACTTTCCTGAACAACCCGATGCTCCCACACGTGGAGCCTGACCAGTTAAACACCCTTAATGCGCCTATCAGCAGGGACGAAATTGAACAGGCCATCAAAAGCCTCCCCAACCACAAATCCCCTGGCCCTGACGGCCTCTCAGCCGAATTCTACAAACTTACATTGCCCTATATCCCCCAAACTCTGACTCTGGTTTTCAATGAAATTTGGGAGGGAGGCCCATATTTACCAACCGGCCACCAGGCATACATAAAACGCATTGAAAAAAAAGGCAAAGACCCCCAGGAGCCAGGCTCCTACCGCCCCATCTCCTTGCTAAATGTGGACTCGAAACTGCTATCAAAAATAATAGCGTCCCGCCTAGCAAAAATACTGCCTTCGCTGATCCATCCTGCCCAGGCAGGATTCACCCAAGGTAGGACAGCCACATCTAATATACGTAAAGTTCTAGCAGTACTAGACTACGCCAAATCGCACCCATCCCACAACCTAGCCATTGTTACACTCGATGCCGAGAAGGCTTTTGATAATGTGAGTTTCCCCTGGTTGTTCCAGACCCTCAGCAAGTTTGGATTTTCGGGCCCTTTCATACACTTTATCAAAAGCCTCTATGTGGCCCCCCAGGCACAAGTAGTAGCAGCCGGGATTATATCTAGCCCTTTTCCCCTCCACAAGGGGACCAGACAAGGCTGCCCCTTGTCCCCTCTTCTATTTAATATAGCACTGGAACCACTCTCGCGACACCTTCTCTCTAGCGTCCCCCTACATGGCATTAACCTGGGAAATGAGGAGA